>JAQQZZ010110000.1:0-17246 GCA_030265115.1 Mopalia vespertina | reverse complement strand
GCAGCATGCGGATAGAGATGAAGACGATAGGCCTAGCTGCAGCATGCGGATAGAGATGAAGACGATAGGCCTAGCTGCAGCATGCGGATAGAGATGAAGACGATAGGCCTAGCTGAAACTGATTCCATTTTCGGTTGGAGTCTGTCACTTAATTTACAAGTTTAGCCCATTTCGAACATAAATAATGCATAGAAATCTTAATCTGTGTGGTGCTAAAGGTTCGATTAGGGTTTCCTGGTTTTTATATGGCAGTGTCTACCGCTAATTTAAACCAAACATTCTTTCTGTATAGGTATCGAAATTTAAACAATATGGCGTGTTCTGATACCTTTTTTATTGGAAAATGTCCTTCGAAGGAAATGGCTAGTCAGGCAGACCTACATACCGATCAGCTCAAGCGTTACAGACCACAATTAATTGAGCAGGAACCGTAACTTTGACCTTTAGTTTCTTTAGCTCTGTTACTGTGTAAATCTTAATCAACCTTTCCAGAGATCAGAGTCAAAAGCTTGATGCTGGAAGATGGGGTTTTTGCTGAGAAGAATCTGATAGCACCTTGGAAAATGAATACAGCGCCGAACAACGCATCATTCGACAATCTTCAACCATCAAAGTTAACCTACTTGTAGTTAAACGCTAACATAACACATTGATTAAGCCATCGAGATTATGGTTACCGCATCTAAAGTAGTGAAACTTTTATAACTTAATCTTTTTATACGCCTGTCTTAAGACAGTGTGTATTATGTATTGACGTTGGCGGGCAGGAGGTGGAAGTCATATAACCGTTTCCACTCAATATCTTGTTTAATCTTTATTTAATTTTTGTCAAACTTGGTTACTAGCTACAATCTATGAAGATGAAGGTGAAGTTTGATGCTGAGTGTAATTCATGCATACTTAGGTACCGTAATGAAATCTGATTGGTCAATTCATTTCCGCTAAATATCTGGGAATAAATGTTGTCCAATTCTAGTCAAACTTACTAAACAGTTACAATCTACGAAGACGAAGGTCAAGTTCGAAATTAAGCGAAAACCGTGCTAAATGAATAACTATACTGCAATCTGATTGGTCGATTTGTTTGCACTATGTATTTCTAACAGTTTCCACTCAATATCTTGCTTTAACTTTGTCCGATTTTTACCAACCTTGTTCAGTATCTACACCCTTTGAAGATGACGGTCAAGTTCGATGATAAGCGTTATCCGTGCATAATAAGGTAAGGTAACCAATCTGATTGGTCAATTCATTTCCACACAATATCTGTGTCAAATGTTGTCCGTTTATTGTCAAATGTACTCATCTGTAACAGCATATGAAGGTGGAGGTCGAGTTAAAAAAATGTTAACTATGTCACCCGATAAAAATAAAAAAACACTTTTTGACTTGTTTAAATTTGCTTTCTAGCATCTGTCCGATGTATATGGTTAAATTATATAATACTGATGATTGTGGACAGGCGTATTATGCAATCATCACATTGCTCTTGTTGATTTATCAATATATTGGTCGACACAAAATGCTATTTGATAGCTGTATGAGTAACGCATCCGGACGATGCGTTTACCATAGCAAAGAAATTAGGAATAAAGCAATCGTTCACCTGTGTTATAATTTGCCATATATTAAAAGCACTAAAACACTTTACCCATTACTTACTTGGGATTTACCAATTCCATAACCTCTGTTTAAAGTTTCCTTGTTGGCTCTCGTATTCACTTGATTCGCATACAATGCATATTTTAATGTGTTTTTCTAGAGTGTTTTATTTAGACCAAAACTTCAAGATTCTATTGTAACACGGAACTTTTAAGTCGAGCCTTTCTAATTCTCCCTCAATAAAAATATTTTGAATGTTTTTGGAAAAGGAAAAATATTTGAAGATCAACATAGTTTTGTTAAGGGGGGAGCTCACATGTGTAGACCGTCAATACAAACATTCACTACACAGTCCATCAATTCCACTTAACATGTTTTTCTTCATTTTTTTTTAAATCTAGCAACGAACATCATTATATTCAGTAAACAGCGTATCACTTGTGATGGGATGTTTTGATAACAGTTTTGGATTAATGTTTATTTTGGTGGATTATTATTATTATAAGATGCTAACAACTCTTGAACTAAGCATGAAACTCGGATTATCGGTCTTTAAATTTTTTGTCCATAATTCTGTTCACTTTCTTAAAAATTTACGAGGATTTTCTTCGGAATTTTTCCTTAGATTTTCTTTTAGCTTATCATAATATAATCTTTGTTTCTTTCTTTTTTTCCTAATTTGTAATCTACGCCGATCAATAATGTAACAGTATCGGCTTTCTAATTTTAATAATGTATTTTATCATATATAAATCTGATTTTTTTTTATTTCCTATGTTATGATCGACTGTTTGTTTTTTATTTATTGTTTTCCCTTTGGGGTGAAACGTGTAAAGTAGACAAAACTCACCGACAATATTATAATATCTACTTCATTTTCTTCTAGTTTATACAACTTCCCTCATTTTATTGTTTAAATCAATAAAAAATTAAATGTTATTGTTTAAATCGTTTGTGTCTACTGTACCTTTGTCTTCGTGGTACTGCATAAAATTCCAATATATATCGGCATGACCAGCTAATTCATTTAAATGCAGAACTTTGAAACCTGTAAGAATTCCCGTTATATGCTGTTATGCTGAACAGTACCTCTCCCATTATATTAAGCGAACCTACCTTCTGTGTCTATAAATTCTACCGGTCACTATCTCCAAGCTCGTTCTCTTACATAATGATAATAATGTAAAGCCAATTAATTTTCTTGTACAGTCATTATATATTTTCATTAGAGCAACTGTATTATGGAATAATCTCCATTTTGATATGAGAAACTGAAATATATCTATCCATTATTTTAAAAGAAACCTGTTAAATATATATAAGTGTAAACTTGAAACCTATTTTTTAACAGAAAACACTTATACTTGAGTTACATGCTGCAGATGTAGTAATTGTAAAGCTTTTTATTTAACGCTTTATACATTCTGTTATCTTAGAACAATTATATAAATCGTGAAGCATAATTTTATGTATAAATTTGTATTGGTGCGAGTGTGTGTTTGTGTATGGGTGTTTATGTACATGACGTGTGTGTATATACGGATGCGTGTGTGAGGGTGAAAACGGAATGTAAAAAGAGAAACGAAATGATTTAAAGTCAATATTTGTCTGATAAAAACAATATTTTACATAACAATTTGTATATATAGTAAATTCTTAAACTAAATTTGCGCAATAATCGTATAATTTATACCCATTGTTTTTAATATTGTTAATATTATGTTCTGGCGGTAGAACTATAGTATAGGTGCTAGTCACCTGTTTATGCCTTTCTTGATATATATGTTCAATGTATATTCAAAGCTGAATAAAACAAAAGTAATACAAATACAAATAAATGTCGACTATCATACCATACGTAACTATTATAAATCCGGCACGCGTGCGCTATTGTGATACTATTCTATCCATGCTTGTTTATTTCAGTTGGTCAAATATCGTATATCGTCTACTGATATGCCATCATTATTGTCATGCTGTAAACAATAGCGACAAATTATTTAAAAATTATTTTGAACTTAAATAAGTACAGTGTAATTATTTACAATATTTGTCCTATCTTGTCTTTGTTTGTTGTCCGTGGCCCCGAGGGTGGTTTCCTTCACTCAATGGGCAAGCACGCCGTTATGTGAATAAATAACCTTAAGTACGGCACTTAACTCCAATCAAAGCGACAAATAAATACAACGTTTCAAGGTATATGTGTTCAACTGATGTCATGATATCATAAAAAAAAGCGCTCTTTGCATAAAATTCTCCGACTGTGTGAAAAGAAAAGCTTTAATAAAGATAGCTAGACAAAAGCTGTTTTACTCCGTTGCATGGATTTGCAGTTAACTGGCGAAGGACAAAAAAAATGTTTGTAGCTGACGATAAGCAATGAGAATATGCGAGACACTAGACGAGCCATAAAACACGAAACAATAAGCCACAATGTGCACATTTAACCCGTCTTTATGGTGCCCTTTGTGTCAGTGTACCGGACGCCCCCACCCACCTGACTTAGTCAATTTAGGAGTAGGAAAAGTTTGGCTTGCTTGTTCGTTTGGCGTTAAACGCCTTACTTAACGTGAGGCTGCTTCCCTCACGTGACTGAGCGCCAGCCAAATAGGCGAAGGAAATCACCCGTTGGCAACAAACGATGACAAGATACCATACAAGAACAGGACATAACTGGATGTCCCAAACATATCGGCTTTCTGCCGATTTTCTTAGCTCTAAGAGCACCCGGGCAACATGGAGCTCCCATCAAGCGCCCGCAGTTAGGAAAAGAAAACGAAAAGTCCATGACTTCGTAAGAAATAGACACGTGCTCATTTATAGTCGGTGATTCGGTGTGACATTGTAAATCTCAGTTGTCAAAGCAGTGACGATATACATGCCTTTATCCCCAAGCCATGAACACGCTGAGGTATGCCATCTCTGCTTTCACGGTTAGTATAAATCTGACACATTTTGACAAATATATTTTGTTCTTACGGGATTAGAAAATAATTAATACACAATGTTTGCCAGTGAAGCCCCTTTATTTGAATCCATTGAGAGCAATCGATTATAATGTCTGAATGGCTTTGCGATGACAAGTGAGAGAAATATTGTCACCCTGGGTATCATCCATAACGTGGCCTTGTTTATTTCGGTTTCGATCACACAATGTAGGGCATTTTTGAAAACATCAAAAATCAATCGGCCTTACATGTGAATAGATTTACCCTCATTAAAGGTGATCAATCTAACGCTTTAGATTTTTATATGGAAGAGGAGACCTCCCGGTGAACATATTTGCGAATGCTTATTTATGCATTTACAGTTTTAGTTAAAGGTCTTAAATCCGCATTAAAAAAATGGCGTTTCCGATTTCCATAATTTCTTGTTATTCAGTTGGCGTATATCATTTTTCTTTATCAGGTCTGATAATGTGGCGACAGCATTCAGTTTAGTTTGATCAATTAATACGACTCACTTGCATGAATAAGAGACATTGTTTGCAGTTGGAGAAAAAACGGAAAGAAACATTGACAAACCGACGATCTCCGTATACAGTCACTGGAAACGATCCCCTTTATACCTTTGTTTAAAGGCGGTCTCGCACCTGTGAGCGGAACGTTGAAGGGAGTTAATCTGTCCAAATGCGCAGTTGTACGAAAACTTATTTATACAAATAAAAACTGTATTGTTTCCGTTTCTGCCTTTACTGCCTGTCAGACTGTGCATTGGTATATTACAAACATCGACTACTCTTATAAACAGCCTACTGCTAGATATTTATATATATATGTATATAATGTCTGGTATAGCTTCCGTAAATACCTATAGTTCAAAATAACCTTTTACCTAAACATTGCTTTTATATATGTTGCGTATTGTTGTGTATTCTGGCGCTGACCGTGTCTAAAATGGTCAAGCATAGCATGCCAAAACTACATGGACAGGCTGTGATATTTAGTGACTGATCAGTGCAAAGTTACAAAGAGTAATATCGCTAACATTTTCTATTTTTTTGCGATTTCTGATCCTACTTCCATTTAGCGTTCACGGGATCGAGTTCGCCTGTCGGTCATCAGGAATATGACTCCCACGATCTGGCTCAGGCAATCGCGGGGGTGGTTTTTACGAGGTTTCCCGCCTTTTTCTTCATCGTCATTAGGCAAGGAACTGGGTGAAGTGGACAATCCATCGTCATATACTCGTAAGTGAAATACCCTTGAGCACGACATTGAACCCCAATCAAACAAACAAACAAGCAAATCCATTTTAGCAACGCAACTTTACCTATTTCATCAAACGTACTTTTTTTAACCTGTCAACATCAGAAGACGTTGAGTTGCACGAATCGTTCGTCCACAACAGTGGCGTTTATGAAATATAGAATAAGTATATTGTTTGATGCATTCAGATAACGTGTCGTAAATTTTATATCCCGCCCTTAGAAAATTTCAGCACGTTTCATTGTGAACAATGTTTTGCATTATTTAACACGACGCCAACAGGACAAAGAAATACTTGTTTACCGTAAGTCACACAATTGAATTAAGTCAATATTGAAATTATTGGCGTTCTACAAATCCCACTGTTTTATTAGGCTGATTAAACACTATATAAAAATGGTATAAATATTGACTTTGTGCGACTTCCAGTTGTTGCTTAACTAACGAAAAACTTACAGCACGGAATTGGACAAGTATCTGTTAATATGGCTACAAGTCGGTATTTAATCGAACAAAGAGAGACAGATGAATGAAACATTTTTTGATGTAATTGTGCGTTAATAACTTAGTAATTATGATCAGTTATGCATATGTAGATTTTGAATAAATGAAGAGAGAAAAATTTGCTTGCCTATATAGTATATATATATGGGGGCAAGCAAATTTTTCTCTCTTCATTTATTCAAAATATATATATATATGATATATGGAGGCAAGCAAACTTTTCTCTCTTCATTTATTCAAAATATATATATATGACTGTACAGAAATACAAGCCATACTACACAAAGACACATTAAATTTAATGAAGCAGGCACTATATTTGCATTTAAATACACATACATGGAAGAGGAAATATAATACATGTAGCTGGTAGATGATTAATAACGGAAGCCTATGTGATACGATGAATAGCACTGATGTCAGATAACTTTTTGAATTATAAGCCTCTCACTAGTGATTTTGAGTACTATTAGCCCAAATTATCACTAATGGAAACAACATGAATGATATCACAAGGACTGGGTGTGGTGGTGTCAGGGTTTTATTAACACAGGAATCACTAAATGCACTTTGCCTCCATATTCTGTTAATGCTGATGAAAGACCAATAGATCTGTAATGTGAGATACATAACTGTAGTGTTAATTGGCTTGTTCTAAGTACATAATTAGAGCAGATGGTTTACTACATGTGCATGCACAGACAGCCCAGGATAAACCAAAGCCAGGATAAACTGTCAGTCATTTTTATAAACGGAAAAGTGCAGAAAAAAGCACACCTTTGAACTTTAGAAGTGTTTTAACATTTTTCATCTCATATTAAGCATACCGTAACACTAATTTCCTCATGACATATGATCCAACTTTGCACTTGTCCGCAAATATCATGTTGTTTCCCTAATGACAGCATGTCTGCGTATACGGTTAATACATGCAGTTTGTGTGGGGTATTCTCAAGGGGCATTCTGCTTATTATATGACCAAAATTTCAAGCCAGAAATACTTGAAATGTGCATGTTATCACAGGAACAGTAATAGACATATACTGGGATTCCCACTGAATAATTTGAGATAGTAGACCAAAGTTACAACTCCGAGAAACAACAAGATACATATGTTAAGTTTCTATTTTTAGGTTTTTTAAACCGTCATCAGAAATGCAGAGACAGTCAGGTAGAGGTTATATATAGTACATGTAAAACAACACCATTAGATTACTAGCTAAGCAGTGTATTTATTAAACATATTATTATAAAGGAAACTTAAAACTAAGATAGGTCTTTGCTGGTTTTTATTCCATGGTTTAGCTGAGGTTTGATCAGTTTTATTGCTACATAAGGCTTCTCTCAACGGGAGTTCTGACCAGTGTCTAGATTTGACAATAAACATGGAGCTTGGCTATCATTGCTATGGTTACATGAACTGGTTGTAAGAATCAACAAGCGGATAAGGTTTGAAGTAGTATGCAATGTTTATATTAATTTGTCACCTTCCATTATAAAATATGCATGATGTATAGGTTGAGTGTGGGTTCAACAAGCTGAATCCTGGGGAAGCAGTCCTATCAGTCCAGTCCATTAACTTACTAGAAGTGTGAAACGGCCTATTAGCCTAGGAAGTGGAGAGGGCAAAGTCCAAATGTCCAAAATCCACCCATTGAACTACTTGCTACACCTCATGTGGCGGACTGGCGATCCGTCAAGGGAGGTAATTTTAGAATTAAATGAAAGGTTTGCCCAACGACACCATTTGATCGAGCATAAACTTGTTAAATAGACAGGCGCATGGAATCATGGGAATTTTCTGAGCCAAAAAGGCCCAAAATAGCCAGTTATGGTGGACTAAAAAAGGTAGCTGGGAAAATCATGACTTTGATCAGAATGAAACAAAATGTGATTTTACCTGGCTTAAACTTGCTAAATCAGCTGGTGCAGAATCATGGGAGATTTTTCAGCCAAAAAAAAAATAGTTATAAAGGTTGATTGATTGATTGGTGTTCCCGGGCTTAAGACGGGAAGTTATAGGTATTTCTCTTATATAACGGCAGTGTAATCCACCAATAATTTACACTAGCACAACAAAGATGTGAAGCATTTCCATCATTTTGGAAAGCTAATTTTACTCCAGTTCTAAGTAAAGACAGAATTGCTACTCTTCAAACAAAGGGCCAGTTAAAAAGAACTGTAAAAAAGGTAGCAATGAAAATCTTGACTATGATCAAAATCCAACTATTCTGTTGTGCACAGAATCATTATTAGAGTAAAAAAATATGGCATACTAAATAAATAACAATACATTGCACTAACAATAATAATAATAGACTTCAATAACTTCACTAAGGGGATTTGATTAATTAGGGCAATGGCATGTACTGTACATACAATGAATAAGCCTTGTAAACGTGTCTTTGTATAGAATTGATGATTTGAGCAAATGGATTTGCTTGTTTGATTGGGGTTTAACGTCGTACTCAAGGGTATTTCACTTATATGACGACGTGCCAGCCCAATGGGTGAAGGAAACCACCCTCGTCACCACTGGCAACAAACAAAGACAAGACGGGACAAATGCAGGACAATAACAGGATGCAAGACAGACACCACAAACAGATCGGCTTCCTGTTCCCCTTTAGCTCTGAGAGCACAAGGGCAACATGAAGCTCCCTCCATCCACCCGCTTGAGCAAATGGAAGAATATTTTTCCACTGAATAATGAAGAAGCACACAAAAGGATTCACCATGTATTTCAAGCTCCCTCTAACCACCCCCTTTAGTCTCAAAGATGTAGTATGTCTTACAATAAATGAAGGGAACTAACATGTAAGTCTGTTCACTGTACATGTATGTGCATGCTATGTGCTTGCGATAAAAAGTGACCTATATGTTTATCAGTTATGCCAAAACAAGTACTTGTGATTTCAATCTTTATGGTTTAATAACACTGGACGAGTATATGTACAGGTCCTTCAAAAATATTTTCAATTCAAATATTTTAACTAATAATTTATCACCTATTCACCATATTACATTTGCAGTTTAAACAGAGATACTCTAAAGTTCTAAACTGATTTCCACTCAGCCAGCTTTTGATAGAATTCATTCATTTTACAAAAAGACTAAAATTGCACCCCCCAAAAGTTCAAGATTTAGTTAAATTAGGATACTGAGTGATGAAATTGACTTTTCAGCCCTAGTAAGTAAATGCAGACACAGGTTTTCTATTTAAATTAAGGATTATGGAATCGGTAGTGATATGTTGATATCATGTAAATCAATTCTGTATCTTTTTCTAAGGCAAACACACCATTGAATTTGTGTGTAGAAAATGAAAGTAATACACCGCCTGCAAGTGCAAAAACTTGAAATTACAGTTATGTGCACTCTGACACTCTGTATATAATCCTAAAAGGCTACATGATATGAACTCTACATCTCTACTCTATGATATGATAGAACTCTACATCTGACTTTTAATATAAATAGATATGGATACATGTATATACACGAATGTGATCATATAATATAAGTTAAACAATTTATACATGTATGGTTTTAACTTTGGACTAAAAAATGTCATCTTCTGAATAGTTTTGTTCTGTAAGCTCTTATTAAAAAATTTTAAAAAATCATTTTAGAAATGTTCACCTCATGTTAACATAACAAAGCAACTATATCTTTCAACTCTCTGCATCACAATGACTTATTTTATTATAAAAACGTTAACTCGTTTTAGACAACACAAAGTCTATAAGAATCATATTTATATTTGAGGTTTCCTCAGATTCATAGATTGCTTGGTGTTTTTAATAATGCCTATCAGTATTAAACTACGACACTAACAGAACCATAAAATGCCAAATGTAGCTCTTGTGGACAATAATAGTCCTAAAGAGTAAAGTAAAGAAGTGTTGCCTAACCTTGACACATATCGTCATCTGTTTAAACAGAAGCAGGTGATCTTTCTAATCTTTTGAAGGAAGGGAATGCCTGTTAACATATCTGGAGAATTTACTCTAGAAATATCGGTTTTTCAAATAATTTAGTTAGGGCAGTACCAAGTGCATGATCAAAATTTTACGGGCAAAAAGATCATGCTGGATTACAATTCTGAGAGAATTTAGTGATAATTTATGGTAGATTACAGTAAGGTTGATCTACAAAACAATGTTTCTGTATATAGATAAACTACAAGTTTCCTTCTGCAAAAACATTAGAAAATCTCCATCTCTATATTATAGCCACACTAAAAATACTACATACATACAATTTTTAAACAAACTGATGCTAAGAACTGCCTTTGAGGTTAGAGGACACAGGTAGAAATTGGAACTGACATTTCCGTAACTGTCAGAGACAATGCTGAAATTGAACACAAAGATTATTCCACATCAAATGTTACCAAGTCGAACAATGTAAACAAACTCAGCACTAACTACAGCACCAAGTAATACATCAAACTGAATTCTCACTCTCTGTTATCTTGTTTAGCCTCAAAACATCCTCCGCTGTTATTGACTTTTTCTGCAAAAGTTCATCTTCTGTTATTGTGCCGCGTTTGGTATCATTCGTTTTTGCTTTGGCTTGTCTAGCTAAAAATCCTCCACCTTTCTTCTTTCCCGAGCTAGCGTTTCTCGTATCCGAACTCATTTTGTTGATTAAACTATGCAATGACTATAAAAACATACAAGCCCCTTTGTCTGAGACGCCGAAGCAGTCAAAAATACAGCTGTACTCGGTTCTTTGTGTGACTCGGCTTGATTTACCACCTTTCAGTTTATCCCAATATTCAAGATGGCAGCTGTGGCAACGGGAATTCTGGGATGTATTGCACCGGATATTTTACCTTGATTTGTCAAACTGTAATATTTTTTTTTATTTTAGTAACACTTGTGCTTATTAAAACCAAAAGGACTAACGGTTATTTTACAAGTCATGATAAAGTATATCACAAATAAATGACATTTTATCAAAAACACTTCATGCTTGTGAAATATTTATGTTCAATTTGACAGGACGTAGGCCCAACTGTCATCATGGCAACGAGCCAAACAGTTTTACATATTATAATATTTCTTTATTGAATATTTCATATTACTTCCAAACATATCCTCTCGGACACTGAATTACGTTTTGATTGATTAAACTTATTTATTCACATATCTTAATCTTTTATTCATCATTCGTTCATGCCTTCTTACGTTAATTCACCATCCTGATATCTTGTCATATTCCTTGTTGTAAACTTCTTATAAGAGAGGATATCGGACTACCCCAAAACACACATATCAGAATGAAAATTAAATTAAAAGGAAAGCATATATTACACATTGTAAGTGTCCAAACTGACAGTTGGAGTTCTAAAATAAATATATTATTTTGCATCGACCAACTACGGGGGTAAGAATGTCACACCCAGGTGGCTATGTATACAGCAACAACAAATATCCAAAAATACAAAATACATGTATATACGTTTTCAGAGTTTTATTTTATGTGCACATCAGTCCACAGTCTTCGAACAGAACTGGGGTGTCGTACTTGCACTTATAGACACAACTTTCAGACTAGTGAAATCGGAAATTTAAATCATCAATATAATGCAACTATTTAGCGCAATAAGAAAATCCTATATACCCCACTTAACATCTGAACAAATAAATTGACAGTCAATAGACAGAACGTTGATAAAAAAAATACATTTATTCGAACAAAATCCAAGTCTGGCAAAACAGAGCACAGAAATATCTCTTCGCATGTGCAGCCGACAGGTACCCGGATGGACGCATGCGCTGTAGGATGTCCGACATTTTGCGCCAAGTTTCTGGGGTTTTGAGAATGAGAAAGATTACAAATTTCCCGATATCTTTATGAAATGCGTTTATTATAATTTTTTGAAGACATGATGTAAGGAGGAGATAACTGAGCACCATTTGATATCTTTTGATTTTTGCTGGAATGTGTTTTAACCGATAAACAACCCATCAAAAGCTGGTAACAACAGAAATTTTAGTTTTTCGAAGAGCAAACAAGATGGATAGCTTGTCAGTTTTCTTTACGGGATAAAGACGTTCGCCATTCCTGATCATAACCTAAAATAAACAAGTTAGTTTATAGGTATGGCTACAGTAGAGTATGATTTGAATACGACGGGAGGTCTTATGGAGGTATGTTACGTCAGTTTTTGTGTTCGTTTAAGTTTCACACACGTGTGTTTTCTTCGACATCTCCATTTTTGACTTTGGAATTTTGTCTTCCCTAGATTCATTTACCTTAAAATCTGTATTAACAGATTGCGTGTCTTTCTGTTTACTTTGTTGGTGCCTAGCACATCGTGGCCATATTGTCAACACTGCTCATGTTTTGGGATTTAGATATATATAATATATATATGTTATTTTATATCGTCGAATCATTGTTCTGGGTTTTGTTATTGCAGGAAATCCAAAAGCTTATTGCCCCACCTTCCAGTGACGATTTTAACCGGCGAACCAGACGTCGTGACAGAAGCTACAGACGACAAGGAAGAGCTGTAAACCATGATTGTTGTGATAGTTGTAAAGAAGGGGGTGATCTGCTTTGCTGTGACAGATGCCCTGCTGCTTTTCATTTGCAATGCCAGTAAGTTATACACACTATATTATTGCCACTCACCTCATTAACAAAGAAACAATATGCCCTGATGCTGTTTTGTTGTTGTTGCAAACTGACAAAAACAAATCATGTCACAAAATATATTATATTTACAGTGTATTCCTGGTGTAAATGTAAATCCTTGCGAACTCAACATAGACGGTCACAGACTGATACGGAGTTCTCCCCCAGTCTTACATTGATAAAAGATTTTCTGAACATACTAGACAGGATTTTCTTAACTGGGATATCTTATCTGTGTCCCCTTTATGTTCAGGACATTGCTGAGAATTAGGCCATGTTATTATTTGATATTTTGTTTAAATATCCAGTAAGAAAAGATTTGCAGATGATTTTACAAAAATAATTCAATAAAATCATATTGACCGCTTACTTTCTTGTCTTGTTGTTCCATATATGATTAAATAATGATGTGCTTGCATGGTAAACACCTTAAATTGAGCAATAATGCACATTTCAATAGCTGAGACACTTATTCACATTGCTTTTGGTGTAAACCTGGAAACGAATGACCTACATGTAATTACGTCAGTACATATGACACTTTGAAATCTGTGACGTATCACTGGTCATTTATCGTAGACAACCGTAGGTCAGTGCTCCTACGATAAACTACTGTTGTTGTTTTTTTTCGTTAGTTTTTGGATAGGGCGCATAAATGAGTAATGTTATAATCAAATCAAGGATCCGTGTGACTTAGCTGTTTATTTCTTAAATTGACTGCATAAAGGAAGAGTTCAGGTAGTAGTCCAGTTCGCCTTGTAAATTCAATATTTTGGGCATAATAATGTTAAGCAGGGTTACCTGCTGGCCTCAGGAATCCAGGCAAATTTTATGATTATCAAGGTTCCCTTGTAACAATACGATCCCTCAATAATTTCGAGTGTGGTAAGTCAAGTCACTTAATTTTCCACGGTAATTGCCTTAGGAGTAGGAGATTTAAAAATGCAGTTACCCTAGTCAAAATCCACTTGCTCAGAAATGTCACAATACTCCAGCTAAACAGTGTTCCCATTCTGGACAACTGAAGTTCCATATAATATTAACTTGTTTGAAACCGATATCAGGCCTTTGCTGTAATCTTTTTTTGGCATAACCTTAAAATAGGTCCTCTAAAATTTTTATGAGATAACCTTACATTTTCTTTTGCCGCTGCTTTTCTAATTTTTCAAATACATTAATGTGCATTTATGACAAATAAAGCAAGATTGCTTTATGCTACAAATTCCTACGATACTGGTTGGGTTTCAACCTGCAAAATTTTCAGAACTAGAATCTGTTCAAATTGAAAAAAAAAATTTCTCCCAAAATAATAGAAGCACTGTTAATCTTCAATTTGTAAAGACGCAACCAATCAATATTATACACAAGCCTGAAATAACCTTAAGTACAGCAATAAACCCTAATCAAACAAACAAACAATGAAACATAATGATTCAGTCCATCAAACTGATTGTAAGATTTTTTGTGTTTAACAGTGACCCTCCTTTAGAAGAGGAAGAACTACCATCTGGAGAGTGGATATGTCATCGCTGTCGAGTCACCCCACAACCAGAGGTCAGTTTGCTTATAATATGGCCTAAGCCAGGCTTTCTGATTTTTGAGGCTGTGGCTTAGTGGTTAGCCTGTGCACTCACTAATCCTACCTCGATTTACCGTTCACGGGATCGAGTCCATCTGTCGACCATCAGGTATAGAAGTGAGTCACATGATTTGGCTCCGGCAATCGCGAGGGTGGTTTTGACGAGGTTTTATCTTAGTTTTCACCGTAATTCAGCAAGGAGGTGTGTGAAGTGGACAATCCATCGCCATAAAAGTGAAATACCCTTGAGTACGACTTTAAATCCCAATCAAACATACAAACAAACCTTGTAAAGAAAGAAGTGTCAAAAGTTTACTTGATTGTAATGTATGTAACAATGGTCTTTTCTTAATACCAATAAACATCAATGTCTTCTTGAAATATTTGCTTATGATTTGAGCAGGTAACAGAACAAGATCCAGCAGCGGGAAGCAGTCAAACAAATCCAGCTCCCAAACCAAGTACTTCTCGATCTCGTGGGCGGAGACGAAGCCAAGAAGAACCAATGGAAATAAAAGAAAAGTTAACTGAAGAGCTTTCGTCAAATCCGCTCAAAATGTTAGCCAAGGCTGCACGCCTAATGAACCCAGTCCAGTTTGATCTACCAAAAGAAGTAGCTTGCACTACTGCACTGCCAGGTATGGCCTCAAATTAAAAGGGACCCTGGGCCCTCTGGCTAAGGGTACTATAATTGAACTATATTGATGCTGCCTGCTATAGAGGGACATGAATTTTCCAACAGATTGTTTGTATAGAACACTTCACATCATGGTTGGATTGCTGTTCACTCTTCAGCCCTTGCAATTCAAATATTGGCTTTGGCAAATAAGTGCTGAAGCAAATTTGTTTTACTGGGGCAAAATATGCCTTGCTTCAGTATTTAAAAAAGAAAGTGGCGATTCTGGTCAAATGGAGTTAATGTTTTAGTCAACATACTCTTAGCAGTCAATAGATGTTTCAAAATATGTTATGGGCGGAGCTATAACATGCACCCAGACAGGTTAGGCAATGCTGAGAGACTGTTCAAACCTCATCTCACCAAGTTCTTAGACATTTAAGTATTGAGGCTCACGTAGAGTGGTTTTCATCAAACTTTAATAAATGCACAACCTTTTTTCAACAATGTAAAATATTAATAATATAATTTTTGGTTTTGTTTATTCTAGTGATATTTGATAATATTTCGTGATTTTGTTATTTGGTTATATTTAGTGACCATTTAAATTTGTAATGTACTACCGTGACAATGACGTTAAACCCCAATCAAACAAGCAAACTAAATGAGACAATGCCTAATATGTGTCAAAGCATAAATCATTTGTCTTTGTTTCTGAAATATTGCCCCCTTGCTAGCCTCAGACAAGAAAACAAATGACAAGAAAGATGATGACCTAGATATTGGACATGCTTTTGATAATTGTTGAAAAAAGTTACAATGTTGGATATCAAAAATAAAAAGTTTCTAATTTATGGAAACATTGAGACCTCATAAAGGCCAACAGACAAAAAAGAAAATTGACACAATATGTTTTATTTCAAACAATAACAAGTCTGACATGTGTGGCTTCAGAAAAATGTGGAAGTAAATTAATTTTACTTCGGCATTGCGGAATAACCTTGAGTACAATGGTACATACCAATAAAGCGAAGAACTGATACATCTCGAAATAGCCCTGTTAGAACAAGGCCATATGAGTGAACTAACTTTGAGTACAATGGTACATACCAATTAAGTAAAGAACTGTGTCTCCTATTGCAGGGGAATTTGTTCTTGAAGTTCACTTTGTTTCTGTTGAAGGTTCCAGTAAAAGACGATGGGGACGTGAGGGAGCGAGAGGTCCCCCGAAGAAATTAGCACATGAGTTGGATAACGGGATGGTTCCTCTACCAGCTAAACTCTGTTTTGTCTGCAACAAGTGAGTTTTTTGTCAAACTTGTTGTAAGTCGATGCCAAGCTGTACAGCTGTAAAAATGCATATTGGAGCATGTTATCTATAAAGTCCTGTACTCAAGCCAAAACTATGAATTACTACACAAAATGTAGATATTAAAATACTAAATTCTGAATTTATAATGGGCAAAAATAACAAGAAAAGTGACAGAAAATACTCAAAAAGAAATTTATCTCAAACCCTGCTAATTGCTGTTTTTTTGGTAACACTGTGCTGTATTTTAACAGGAGCTGTAAGAGAGCCCCTTTGATTCAGTGTGACTATTGTCCTCTGTTCTTTCACATGGATTGTCTGGATCCACCACTGACCAGTATGCCATCAGGCCGGTGGATGTGTCCAAACCATGCAGAAAATTGTCTGGTAAGTTTTTATTCTAAATCACCTAAATTTCTTGCAGGTGGTTGGAGGAAGCTTCCTGTTGCCCTGGTGCTCTCAGAGCTAAAGGGGAACAGGAAGCCGATCTTTTTGTGGTGTCTGTATTGCTTCCTGATGTTGTCCTGTCTTGCCTTTGTTTGTTGCCAGTGGTGGTTTCCTTCACCCGTTGGGCTGGCACGCCATCATGTGAGTGAAATAACCTTTAAGTATGGCGTTAAACTCCAATCAAACTTAAATTTGGTTTATGATAGTTTTTACCTTTTTGATAGTAAGGATGCATCTTGATTTATTTTATCTGAGAAATTCTAATGCTTTTGAATGGATAAATGTGAAAACTGCTTCCCAAACAGAATTTTGTAAGTCTTTAAAATAACT
>JAQQZZ010109989.1:0-15530 GCA_030265115.1 Mopalia vespertina | reverse complement strand
AAAATCGTGGATTTGCCCTCCCTTGCCGTAAAGCGGTGACGGTATTTCGCAAAGGGACGTCACTCTGTTGTCGTAACATCATAACCGGAAAACCCCGTATTCTTTCCTAACATAACTTATATTACTTAACCATCTTGCTCAACAATATCATGAATCATCAGAGATCACTTAAACTAGTTCAAGTCTCTCTTTTCATTTTCCTGTTACTCATTTCAAGATAAAATTATGCAGCCATTTCAGAATCTAATTGATGTTTAATACTGTGCTTAAGGACATTTCATTCATCTGACAGTATTGTACACCAACAGTAATGGACACTATCACAACCATAATATGTTAAGTGTTTTGATATGTTAATAACTATTCTTCTCCCAGAGCTCACCAAGGACAACACGACGCTTACAACATCCTGTGGTTAGCAAATGTTTGTAAGTTGTCCCTACCTTAAACTGGGAAAGCAGTTCATCCCCGACTGTAGTAGCTTCAGTTTCCCTGGTCTCAGCTCGAGTCAATATCTCATCTATATCAACCTGTCAACAATAAAACATACATTAATCATAATGACAATAACAGACTGATAAATGTTTGTGCCCCATTCAGCTTTAGTCCAACTTAACTGTGACATGCCAAAAATAAATGATTCATATCAACTTAATGGGTGAAGATAACGACCCTAGAGTTCACTGCCAATCAAACAATAACAAGATACAGACGTGAAAAGATTTGATTGTTCGATTGAGGTTTTTACACCATACTTAAGGTTACTTCACACATATGAAGGCGGACAATCTGCTGCAATACAAAGACATCACAAACAGATCAGGTTTGTGTTGTCCCTTAGACCTAGTCGCACCAGGGCAACATGCAGCTCCCTCCAGCCGCAGTGATACAGAAAGGAGCTTTAATATGGTGCAATGATCCAAGGTCCAAATTTACAGCACAGGTTAATGTCATCTCTGGTAGCTCACACTTACCTGGGGTTCTTCATCTTCAGCATCAGTTTCTTTGAACAAGTCTTCAGCACCAAATTTGAGAATGGCAGCCAGCTCCTCTTTGTTAAAAGGGGTTGTGGTACTGCAAACAAACATCACAGACTTAAAAGGTGCACATTTAGCTAATAGCGTTTGAAGGTGTATTTCTGTATCAAAGCATCAATTCCAAATCGTTTTATAAATTGATTAGAAATTAACATTGCACCCTAGGTATTTATATATATGTTAAAGAATTGTCCACATGTCGCTCTGCCTCACTTAAACATGTGGAAAACTTTGAGAGAAAAAAAACAAGCAGGTACAGGAGTCACTTCCCTCATATACAGGAAGTTACTTGGAGACTTGACCTTATGAGGAGTAGGTTGAAGAAGAGCCAGTAGTCTCTGGTGACAATGACAACATTATAATCACAAGATGCAAAGACACCAGAACAGGTCACCATAAATATGGCTCTTAATTCAGAGTCTGAAATGTTGCTAAATTTTTGTAGAGCAAAATTTTTGTTACCATTGCTATACAAAATGACTTTTGTCTAGCAGTGGTTGGTGATTGTATAGCACTTTTTGATCTACACCATTATCAATTTCAACAAACTATAAGTAGTGAGTAAAATAAAAGTAGTAATCAGTGTAATACTGAATGTTAGGCATAGAGTTGATCGATTTGTGTTTTACGCCATGCTTAAAGGTATTTGCTTATACGATGGCGGTGTATTCCAACATTAATTGACACTAGCACAAACAAGATGTGAAGCATTTCAATAATGTTGGAAAGTTAATTTTCCTCCAGTGCGAAGTAATTTTTAATATATAAAGTAAAAGTATAAATTTATTGATAAATCCTGGTGCCTCTTTCCTGAAAATTGGACAGGGTTAAAAAAAAAATGCGCTATCTTTTGATTAGTGTTTTTTGTTGGAATTTAACTAGTACCTAGGAATGACTAGTTGTGACCTCACCTGCCAGGGACATTTCCCCGATTAAGAACAGTTCTGCCTGTGGTGTCCATCCTCTGAATCACAAGATGATCCAGAACCATCTTTCTCTTAGCTCTCTCCACTATGTCCTCTTCCACACTACCCTTAGTGACCAGGCGATACACGCTTACCTGCACAAAAGTTCAATTTTGTCATTTTCACTTTGCACAAAAAACATTTAGAAAATATAGTTAAACAGTCCACCATTCCTTTAGACTGGCTATTTTGATTTTGAGCTGGCAAAAGTTTTAAACTTTAAGATGGAGGAGATAAGGAGTTTTGAACTGGGAACAATGTTTAGACATTTATATTTTGGAGACAGATCTCAGATCTTAGGGAAAGTTGTGTGGTCAAACGGACAGGATGCTACAAAGAGTCTGTGAATCTGTAATAATGGCACCTCTAAGCACTTGTCTGAAACATAATAACATATACCAGGGCAAGCTGTGATTTATAAAAAAAATTAAAAGATTTAATTCACATCATTGACAGGCTTCATATCCACAAGTATTTTACGAATATGAGCACAATGCAGTATCAGTGTTTGGTGGTTTTAGTGTTGATGAGTTACCAGATATGTGATACTAAATATAAACAAACCTGGTTTTTCTGTCCTATCCTATGAGCTCTGGCCTGAGCCTGTAGATCATTCTGTGGGTTCCAATCGCTGTCAAAGATTATCACAGTATCTGCTGTAGCTAGATTCACTCCTAAACCTCCAGCTCGTGTTGACAAAAGAAAACAAAAATCCTACAAGATATAGGATATTAATTACAGACTGTTATCGGATATTTCAGGAAGCAGTGAAGGCATAGTGTTGTTGTAATTAGAGTCCAGTTAAATGTATATTACGTATGATATTTAAACAGGCCCTTCAGGTCAAATTAACTTCTCTGCGTTTGTCAAGGATGCTAACAGATAGAATCCAAGTGCCTATGTTCAGTCATTGACCTGGCATTACTATACTCTACCACTATCTTACTGGTGACCAATCAGAATGGACATGATTGATTGATTGGTGTTTTACACTGTGCTCAAGGATATTTCCCTTATATGACGGTGGTGTATTACAACAATAATTGATGTTTGTTTGATTGGGCCGTAAGACTAACATGCTAACCACTAAGACATGGCCGAGGGCCAACAATAATTGAAACCTGAATTGAAATGAGCGATACTGTCACTCCACCATTTTCTTACCTGTGACCCCTCAGCATTGAAATGATCCAGGGCCTGTTTTCTCAGTTCACCTCTAATAGAACCATCCAGCCTCTGAATAACAAACATACAAATATCATGAGGTAGTTCAATTACTGTATATCAGGGTACATCAAATGTAAATATTAACCAGTTTAATTTTATTTAATTGTTTGTTTAATGGAGGTTTTTTGACCTACTTAAGGTTTGTTCGCTTCTGTGTGCCAGCTTAATGGGTGAAGATAGTCACCCAGGGCCTACTTGCACAAAGCCTTCTTAGGTTAAGGTGACCGTAACACTTAACAATAAAGAGGAAAATATAGCCCCCTCAGACCTTATGCTAAGGGGGCTTTGTGAAAGAGGCTCGTCTCCTTAGTTTAGGCTTAAGGGGAAAACAAAGGTCACCTTAGCTTAAGGAGGTTTTGTGCAAGGGAGCCCAGACCTGCCTACCCTAGAAGAACTTTATCTGTAAAAAAAAAAAATTTTGAAGAGTATTTTCTTACCATTTTGTGTATTTTTGTGTTACAGAATAGCACCGAATATTAATTTCTGCGTCTATTTTGAGGGCCTATTGGTGTATTTAGCATAAATTATGTGTACAAAATACGTAGGCTTCATGTTAAATAATGTTGGTAATGTTGCTCCAGTGCAGAGACAGCATGACAACACTCCAAAGATATACTACTATCAGCCAGAGGATGACAGTCATGTTTTGAAGGAAGGATGTATGTGTTCCCGTTTGACTAACCTGGAAGGGGAAGTGCCTGTACTGTAGATATTCAGCAAGTATGTCCAACATGCGTACCATCTGTGAGAAGATTAACACCCTGTGACCCGTGTCCTTCAATCGACACAGCAACTTATCTAACAGAATCAACTTCCCACTACCTCGAATTAACATCTGTGGAAAGAAAAATTTAGTCATTATTAAATAGATTACAAGTAATGGAAGAAAATAAATAATTGATTGATTGGTGTTTTACGCAGTGCTTATATGATGGCGGTGTATTTCAACAATAATTGTCACTTGCACAACCAAGATGTGAAGCATTTCCAGAATGTTGGAAAGTTAATTTTCCTCCAATGTAAAGACAGTATTGCTACTCTTCAAACAAACTGCCCTTAGCCAGAAGGCTGGGAGAAAATGAATGTAGCGAAAATGGGCATGGCTCCAAACAGGAGTCAAAAACCAGGGTATTTCCACATAATGTATAAAAGGCAAGTGAACCAGCAACTGGATATCACATAGTGATTCTTTTTTTTTGTAGTTTTCATTTCGCCTTTTCCAATAAAGCACTGACAATGCAACTTGCCATACAAGGGAAATAAGTCTTGGGATTGATGCTAAATCTTCTCATTCGCTCCCATGAGCGTATATATGCACTGCCTGAGACCACCGTCTCACACTCGGGTGCATAAATATATTTATGCAAATAATCAGTAGATTGGGTTTACTTGTTTGATTGGGGTTTAATGACCTACTCAAGGGTATTTCACTTATATATGATGACCGTGATTGCCAGAGCGATCTTGTGTGACTCACCCATATACTGGAGGACGACATACGAAATCGCAAACCCGAGAGCCATACATGTAATAGGATTAGTAGTCAGACACTCTAACCACTAAACCACAGCCCTCGGTTGGTTGGGGTTTTATGGTTATTTCTCTCATATCAGCACCCCAGTCCAGTTGGGTGAAAGAAACCACCTTCTGACAAATTGATTGGCTTTGTGTTCCACCTTAGCTCTCCCCAAACTTCCACACAAAATGTTTTCATAGGTTATGAGAATATAATATCCTGATGGGATGATACCTGTAGTTGGTCGAGATTGCTGGGGTTGTCCGGGGTTCTGACGAGCAGGGCGTGGTTACAACATTTCTTCAGTTCCATGACAATGTTAATGAAGCCACCGATTGAGCCTTTCACACCTTTACTTAAAGCTTTGTAGTTTTTCGTCAATATCCATCTGAAAATAACAAAATTTGTTAAGTTAAGATCTTAATTCTGACTGATATTTGACAAAAGAAATGATCGATGGATTGACTGGTGTTTTAACACCGTGCTCAAGGGTGAATTAAGCTACATGTAGTAAAAAGCTACACTTACATACAACAAGGTGAACCATTTTGCTCTGCTGGAAAATGAATTTACCCAAGTAAACACAGTATGACTATGCCTTAAAATACTGGCCAAAATACAAATATTAAATATATTTTTTATTATTATTTTTATTATCTCTTTAATCCCATTCCAGACATCCTTTCTTAATAAATTAGTTTAAAAATTATTAATTGAAAAAAATTCCGGAATGAGATGGCAACATAGCCATTATATGAAGACTGGTTGATACTTCACAAAATTTGAGGGCTCCCTCAACAACCCCCCTCTACCAAATATTAAAGAAGATATAAACTTACTTATAATAATTCCTTTGAATATTTGACATCTCAACTCGAAGAATCTGTTCAACCTATAGAAAGAATACACAGAATATACATAAATGAATACCAGCTAAAAGTGACATGGTCTGCCAGTAGTTAGGAGATTTTGCCTAACTATAAGATCACAGGAGTTAGATTTTACTGTAAACAAGTAAAAGTAAGAAACATTCTGCACATTCCACTGCTCCAGGTGGCTCTGTATATGTGGGTTAAGTGATTGATATTTAGTTTGATTTGGGTTTCGCATCATACTTAAGGGTATTTTACTTATACAATGACAGATTGTCCATTTCCACATAATTAGGGGTATCAAGGGCAACTAACTCTGAGTGGAATATCCACAAGAAAACTTATAAAAATAACCCAGCACTTATTGCATTACCAATGAACAGTGGAAAATCCAGAATAAACCTTGGAAATCCAAACCCAAATCTAGTTGCGTTATACACCTAGTTCATCGCGGATTTCATTGAGAAGTTTAGCAAAGTAGTAGAGTAGTATTATTACTACCACTGAGGCATTTAACATAGTAAAAAATAAGTAACAACTCTGAAGAAAGATAATGAATTCATTTTGACTCAACATTTCGGTTTCACTTCTTAACATGGTTTGATCACTAAACCCAAATGAATTCATTATCTTCCTTCGGAGTTGTTACAATACTTTACAAGAAGAGTAGTGTCACGCAGAAGAACGAAAAACTCATTTTGATTCATCCAAAGTCCCACTACTCTTGTACTCCGCCTAATTAAATATGGACACAGTTTAAATACATTGTTCAATGTGTGTTTTCGTATTTGATTGGTTGGTTAACTGATTGGTGTTTAACACCACACTCAAGGGTATTTTACTTGTACGACGACATTCTTCTAACAAAACTAACAGTACCATAAAGTGTTTTATATAAATACACCAATAAATAATGCCCAAAGTTACGGACCCTTCTACCAGATGAAATAGGAGACAAACCTTAGCTGGCAGAGATTTCTCCACATCTTTTTTAACTCTCCTTAGGAGGAAAGGTTCTAACTCTTTGTGAAGGGCAGCAAACCCTGTTTTATCAGCTGCAGAGTGCTTTTCCTCAAACTCTGGCCAGTAATCAAACCTGAAACATAGATTAAATTAGAGTCAACAAATCTTTATTGCTTAATGAAGCACATCAAGCTCAAACAGACAGCTTACCATTGACAGAAGAGAAATTGATTGATTGATTGATTGATTGTTGTTTTACGTCATGCTTAAGGGAATTTCACTTATTTGACGGTGGTGTATTCCAACAATAATTGACACTAGCAGAATCAAGATGTGAAGTGCTTTCATAATATAAAGGCGTGTTGTTAAATGGATACTAAAATCTAAAACCAAAATATCTTACTTTTGTGGCATGATGAAATGCAGCAATGACCAGAGTTCTTTTAGAGAGTTTTGAAGAGGAGTGCCTGTGATCAGGAGACGGTGGTTTGTGTCAAAATCAAACAGCGATTTGTATAGAAGTGAGTCATCATTCTTAAGTCTGTGGGCTTCATCTACGGCTAATACTGCCCACTGAACACTACCAAGAAATGACTGCAGGAAAACAAAACAAGTTTAACTTTATGTTTGTTTACTTGGGGTATAAACAGTCTCTTTAACATAGTTTTTAAATACAATAATTATCTGAGCCAATAAATCTAAAAGTGTGGGATTATATGCAAAACATCAAAAGGCCAACTGAACAAAATGATTCAACAATAAAGATAACTTTTTTGTGCAAACCATAATGTTCTACAATACTTTTAATATAGTTTAATTGATTCACGGATTGATGTTTATAAGCATAATTAAGGTTATTTCACGTATATGTACAACATTATAGGACTGAAAAACTTGTCATGCTATATTCAGCAGTATTTAAGATAATCCATATAGACACACTAGCAAATCCATGCAATAAATGTGAAGTGTTTTGCACTGTTAGAAAATATTGTTCCTCTACAGACAGCAGGACTACGCCCAGAACGTACTGCCCTTAGCCAGAGTGCTATTCACTTTGGAGTAACTTATAGCTGAGATTTGACTGGCAGACATACTATGGATAAGCCAGCCAGATACAGATGGTCCTGTACACCGTTTGACAAATAGACGAACACCTGTACATACCTTGTCCTTGAGAAGAATCTCATATGTTGTGACAATCACATTGAACTTTAACCTCTTGTTACCAGGGTGACACCATTCATACTCCCGTATCTAAAAAAAATGCCAAAAATCAGGGTTACTGTTATTTGACTTTCTTCGTTATTAATCTGAAAATTGCTTACCACCTTTCAGCATTATAAACTACAGAATGATTAATGGATTACTGATAGGTATTTAACACCCTGCTGAAGGTCTGTATGCTGGTTTCTGTGATTGGGGTATTTTATTTGTTTGTTTGATTGATTAGGGTTTTACGCCGTACATAAGGTAATTTCATGCCAGCGTGCCAGCCCAATGGGTGCAGGAAACCACCTTACACGCCACAGGCAGACAACAAACCAACCGCCCGCACTGAAGGATGTTTCACTTATATGATGAGGGTGTACCTTAACAGTAAACCAAACAAACATAACATATGAAGTATTATAATGATTAAAACGTAATGTTCCCCCAGGGCACAATAAATTGAACTTACTGAGAAAACAGTGTCCTATGTTATTCTAGCTGAACTTAGGTACAAGAATAAGTCTTGTATAACCAGATGTGGTTAAGAATTCCAGCTAATACAGAAGCTGTTTTACATAGTTTCAACCTTAGCCTATCTCAGTAGAGGATAGTTTACAAAAATGTATTAAACCCCAAGGAGATCAATTAGCTACCTGAAACATTCCTAAGTTTGTTCTTACCATATTACGACTAGTTATGTCTCCTAAATAAATAATGATGTTCATCTCTGGGGCCCACACTTCAAATTCTCTCTGCCATGCCACTACGGTGGACAATGGGACCACAATGATAGAGGGGCCATACAACTGGTGGGCATTGAAGAGGTATGACAAAAAGGCAATGGTCTGAATGGTCTTCCCTAATCCCATCTCATCAGCAAGTATTACACTATTACATCTGAAACATTGCAGAAACATTTGGTTAGAAAAATGTATCTTGAAGCATTACTTTTCTAGTTTGAGCTCGGAGCTCCAGGGCAACCAGATGCTCCCTATTAGTGAAATGCTCTTAAGTGTAGAGTGTAACACCAAGCAAACCAATGCATATGTTGAGTGTTAACTGGTGTTTAACACCATGCTCAATGGTGTACTTCAAAAGCAAATAGGTACACTAACACGATAAAAAAATAGGAAGTTATATACTTTGTTGGAAATAAAATGTTCCTCCAGTACTAACTTAAGACAGCATACCAGGCTTGGAACACACTGCCCTCCAGGGTTCCAATAAATAAAGTTACATGTACCTATACCACAAGTCAATAAAGGTGCACATATATGATTATCTGATAATGCAAATCATGTTACAGAAATGTAAAAAAATCAAGCCCCATTAAATTTGCTGTTTTTGAAGAACACAAAATGCAACAAACTAAATTATGTAGCCCTAAGTTGGTAAGCCTTTCCACAATTCACGAGAACAATACAACAGTAATCAAACTGCACTGTGCAATATTCTTATTTTCATTATTTTCAAAATAAACTAAATTTCTATTCGAAACAGCCATGCTGTTTTTTGTAAATCATTCAAAACGTGAGATCTATTGACATGACTTTTGTGTTGCATCATGAATAAACGGTGTCAGTAACAATTGTAGCGAAGGAATTTGATGCAATACAATTCAAAGTGAAATTATAAAATGTAACATCTTCAGTCTTTTTCAATGGCAGTGAAATACAATGGCAAAACTGATTTGTTTGTTTGTTTGATTGATTGGGGTTTAACATCGTACTCAAGGGTATTTCACTTATATGACAACGTGCCAGCCTATTGGGTGATGGAAACCACCCTCGACACCACTGGCAACAAATACAGGACAATAACAGGATACAATACAGACACCACAAACAGATCAGCTTCCGGTTTCCCTTTAGCTCTAAGAGCACCAGGGCAACATGAAGTTCCCTCCAACCACCCGCTGGCAAAACTGAAGAAAATCAAAATATTTAGCTATGTATAAAAAATTATTGTAAATCTTAGTTCAATTTCAATTGAACTTTAATAATGTGTTTCTCACTTTGACCAGGACTGTAGTTGCCAGTTGAGGCCTTCTAATTGGTAGTCTCTCAGCTCCAGCTGATCCACTCCACCTAAATAAGTCGGCTGGAGTTTCATTGGTTGAAACTTTGGACGGGATCTCAACACCTAAAATTGACAAAAAGAAGTGAATCAAGAATATATTTAAAGGCAGACTGATTGGTTGACGTTTAATGCGTTGCTCAAGAGTATTTCACTTATACGACAGCAATAGGAGGGCCATAAGTGTACATGTAAGCAAAATAACAAATACTGGTATATATATCCAGCATAGAACCAATGTACCTTGGTAAGCATATATTTAACATTCAATTTATACTACACTCAACATTGTTTGCTTTGGCTTTTATTGAATACTTAAAACATGTCAGTCCAGTGGGTGGAGGAAACCACCATCGACATCCTTAAAACATGTCAGTCCAGTTGGTGGAGGAAACCACCATCGACATCCTTAAAACATGTCAGTCCAATGTGTGGAGGAAACCACCATCGACATCCTTAAAACATGTCAGTCCAGTGGGTGGAGGATACCACCATCGACATCCTTAAAACATGTCAGTCCAGTGGGTGGAGGAAACCACCATCGACATCCTTAAAACATGTCAGTCCAATGGGTGGAGGAAACCACCATCGACATCCTTAAAACATTGTCAATCCAGTTGGTGGAGGAAACCACCATCGACATTCTTAAAACATGTCAGTCCAATGGGTGGAGGAAACCACCATCGACATCCTTAAAACATGTCAGTCCAATCGGTGGAGGAAACCACCATCAACATCCTTAAAACATGCAATCAGTAGATACATAATGTAAATAGATGGTGCAAGGCAAAAGGTGTCCATTTACAGTGCTGTATGTCAGAACAGATGTTTCCCCTTAGACGCGACAAGACAATGACAGAGAATAAAACAAGATAAAATAACTTGTCAAGTACGATTGTTTCAATCCAGAGTAGATGTTAAATGTTAAGGAGTCACCCAGCCAAATGGGTAAAGGAAAGAACCCTGAATGCTACTAGCATCCAAAAAAGGCAGAACAAACGCAACACACAAAACCAAATGCTACTTGGAGAGCATTACGAGTTGGTAAAAACGTTTTGTTTCATGGTAGATTATGCAAGTCATTTTGAGCAGAGGGATAATTGTTATAAAATATGACACACATTCACCACATCAAGTAGACAATGTTTGTTACCATACTGCATGAAGTTTTTGAGGAGATTTTTTAATTTTATAGATGCATTGAAACTATTATAAATGTAACTAAAAAAACATGAATAGATTTTCTTTCTACTTTTGCAGTTTATTTTCTCATCTTTTAATTATAAGCTTAGTTGCCTACCTTACATAACTTTGAAGGGATACATTGAGATTTATTTCTGGCATAATACTCGTCTATATATTTCTGGAATTTCCGTGAGATGAGTTCCCCATCCTCCCACGTGCAGTCAGCATAGGGTAAACCTTGCCATTTCACTAAATAATCGGGATACCCATTGCCTTCATTCGCTTGCTTTGTAGTTGAGTGAGCTATGGAATAAAATATACATAATATTAGTGACCCTGTATCAGTGCTTTCTGAGGAGAAAGAATTTGCCGCCTGGATGAAAATTCGGGGTTGTTCAACATGTTCTACTGTTAGCCTTTGTGGATCAGTTGTTAAGAGCACTGGCACTGCTAGTCACACACACGAGTTTAAATCTGGTGGAGGCAAGCAAAATTTTCTTTGATATTAGTTTGTTTCCTTGATTGCTATATTAACAAGAAATCAGACCAGTCATCCACCTCACTGGTAACCAAAAAAATACATGATTTGATTGGTTGTGGTTTTAAGCCGTATTTATGGTCATCTCAGTCAGATTACGGAGCGCCAGCCCAATGGGTGGAGAAAAACACCCTCAAAAATTCTAAACTGCATACTAGCAACAAGTTAACATACACAACAGGAAGGCTAACATTTATTTCTTTTTAATTATTTGACAGAAAAAAATCAATGATTAAACAGCCAAACCACAAACATGAAATACAAAGCACAACAAACGGACCAGCTTATTGTAATGAGAACATCAGGGTGAACAGGAAAAGAAGAACAGGATGCCTAGCATGGTACAAAAGGACAAAGTGTGCTAAATTACAGTCCAACTAAACACCAGAGCAAATCAGCTTCCAGTGATATGAGGGCCTTTAGGGTAAGCAAATTTCACATACTTACCCAAACAAATTCTTATCAGAGGCTAAGACAGTTACAATGAGTAGCACGGTCCTTTAAATGTCTTTATGTAATTTTTGGTGGCAAAGGCCCTCTGGCAGTGCGTTTTTTGTAACAGAGCTTTTTCAATTTATGGACTCTCCATACTGTGGTATTTGTAACTTTTTTAAAACAAACAAAGACAGTGAATGATGCATTTCCACAAATAACCATTTAGTTATGGGAGTACATTTGATTTGGCGTTTATTAAACATACCTTAAATTTAAAACGTATAGTACGCAAAATATTTCTCCTTGATAATTTTGTATCAGAGAAGTGTTAAATAAAGTATTGAGTCCGGAAGATGTCAGGGATGCATTCAATCAGAGTATTTGATGCATATAATCCGCTGTAATATATGTTCAGTAACTTTCTGTTGAGGTCACTGATTGATTTTGAGGGTATCAGGGCAGCAGGAAATGCCATCCGACTGGCCACCATAACAAAAAAATCAGAGTAGAATTCAGAAAATCCTACTCTGTGTCAGTAAAACTGCACCCATAGGTCAAAGATAATTAGGATGATTTCACTCTTATGGGAACCTTCAAGCTTAATGGGTGAAAAAAAAAAAAAAATGCAGAGTCACTGGCAGAAAACCATAAGATACAAGACAAGAAATGGATGCATACCATTGTGTAATAAGTAAGACAGAGTGAACTAAATTTACCACAACAACTCTTGTACTGCCACTTATCTCAGAGAGCAATGGAGAGCAGGAAGCTGCCTTTCTAAAATAGTGATAAATTTAACACACACTATATACATAAATATGGCCAAATTATTTTAATATTGACTTACCAATAATACGAGCGACTTTGACATAGTTTTGATACAAGTCTGTCATCATCTCCTGTTGACAATCAAAATATTCTACATCTTCTGGTGAAGCATGGGACTTCCTACAAGTTATTTCAGAGCAAACTGCATGTTAGGTTTATACATTCATTCAACATCACTAACTCATACAGGAGCTTATGGTTTACTGTCATACCAGCCGGATTAAAGCCTAATTAAAGCCCAAAAATCCAACAAGATTTTGCTAGTTGATGGCAACATAAACTGTGTACGGTATTTTCGTTTTTTGGGACAGCACTTTCTTACATTAAACAGATTCTAGTTTTTAAAATTTGCAAGTTGAGAAAAGTCCAGAAATCGAACCAACGACCCTTGGTCTTGTTTGATTTGGGTTTTAACGTCGTACTCAAGGGTATTTCACTTATAGGACGACAGATTGCCCACTTCACACTGTTCCTGACCTCATTACGGTGGAAAACCGGGAAGAAACCTCATAAAAACCACCCCCGCGATTGGCGGAGCCACATCGTGTGACTCACTAACATACCGGAGGGTCAACAGACGGACTCGATTCCGTGAACGGTAAATTGCGGTATGGTTAGTAAGCGCCTCCCAACGCCCCCGCAGCCTCCCAACAACCCTTGGACTGAGGCAGCAAATCGCCAGCAGTGGCCACCTAGACCAATCAGCCAATTAATCCATGTACAGTCCTAGGTGTTTTTTGAGTCAATTTGGTTCGTCAAAATTTATGGGCACCCAAAATTATATAACCCCCAATTAATGTCAATTTATAACTATTTCGGGGCTTTTATTTTGTTTTCAGGTAGGAGGCTGATTTCTGAGAGTAGCAGGCAGGGGTTCAGGGGTTACTGAAGCCCTCCACAATGGCCAGGGTCCACCTAGGCCCCTGGAAGCCGTACGATTGTAGATGCTCGGAAAGCCAATTTCATAAGCACTACATGCCAAAACGCTCCTATGTTATTATAAAAACTATCCACACAAGGAGACCACCATTTTTCATGAAGCCTTTTACAGCCTTTCTATACACGCTCACTTTATAAAGGTCACAACACGTTGGAGGCAAGCAAAATATTCTTTCTCTACAATAAAAATATATACATTTTTCTCTCATTTTCCTAATAACATTAGTTTATTATTATCCCGACAACAAGCAAAGTAATAAGGATGTGTAATTTGTCCCAATAAAATACTTCTCATAACCTGTAGATTAAGATTGTCTGATGGGTATTTCACTTATACAAGTTATTGGACAACTTTGCACTTTAGGTTATTGATGTATAGCCCAGTTTGTTTCTGTTTTAAAGTGGAACTCAAGGGTATTTCATTTACTTACAAGGGATTGTCCACTCTCACTATACCTTACTTAAAATGCTGGAAGCCATTATTGTAAGGACTACTAACCTAAGGTAAACTTACACACTTACCAGTCCCTAATTTCATCATCACGCTTTTTGAAATTCTCCATTTTTTTACGACCATTAACTTTCTGAGCCTCGAGTCCTTCTGATGTTTCCCATGTATTGTGTATGTGAGACCAGTTTTTCCATTTTATGAGAAATTGCTGTCCGCCTTCCTCTTTTTCGAGGTCAAATCCTTCGTTTGGGTCACCCGACAGTTCCACATTGTACATTGTTGTCTTATGTCCAACAGCTGAAATAAATAATGTCATTCCATTTCCATATCCACGGATCAAAATTCACAGCGGTCTCTATATATTGTGGCCCTCAATAGCAAGGATAGTATAATTGAAGTTTGTTTATTCTGCCAGCTATGGAGGAACATTAATTTTCCAACAGAGCATTCGTATATATAACACTTCACACATATAAGTGAAATACACATATAGGTGAAATACCCTTATGCATGATGTTAAATACCAACCAATTAATCAATCCATATTTATCGTGAGTTACCTGTTTTTCTTCCAATCCGGCTGTCAATACATTTCTCAATAGTTTCTCTCAACTGTTGCTCTATTTCTTCTGCTGTTTGAGTTTGTTCTATTATATCATCTGAGTCCGTCATGTCATCGCTGTCCTCTTTATAGCTGCAAAAGAAGAAACATTCAAACTGAGAATAATAATAATATTGGCTTTATTTCAAGAGGGTAATGTATACAAAATACACTCAATCAGCGAAATAGCTGGTCTACCCCGAGGCCCTCAACATGAACCAATAACAATAGAATTATGGAATACCTAAAATAATAAAAATAAAAATGATAGCAGCAATAATTACACTAATATTTTGTTATATAATTGAGTAAAAGAATTATTGATTTTAAAAACACACCACTTGAATTTTTAGAACATTATCAAGATTTTTTTTCTTTAAGCTTATTGAAATATCTGCCAGTCGAGTTGAAGGCAGAAGTGAACTCCAAATCACAGGGCCTGAATATGATAAGTACTTTTTGAACAATTCAGAATGAGGGATATAGACAAGTCAGAATATTGAAATTATTGAATATCAACAAAGCCATACTTTTATAGAAGAAGGAAGGTGAAAAATCACACAAACTGGGTTTTAATTAATTCTCCAAAAAATATTTAAATAAATTCCGCGTGTAACATACGCATCGTGTGGTCAAAGCTACAACGCAATGACCTTCTATATTGTTTTTACCGACGAGATCAGCA
>JAQQZZ010109978.1:0-15532 GCA_030265115.1 Mopalia vespertina | reverse complement strand
TGACTGACTGACTGACTGACTGACTGACTGACTGACTGACTGACTGACTGACTGACTGACTGACTGACTGACTGACTTAAATGTATATTATTCAGTGAGAGAGACATAATTTCAACAAGTTGGCTTTGTAGGCGGTCATTTGACGTCCAAGCGGTCGAAATTTGTGTCCTTTTCAATAACGTCACAAAGTATAAATGTGCGTGACGTCATTTCAAAGCGCCACTTTCCCGAATGTTGTAATGTCATATAACCACCCTACAAGGATTAAATTATCTCCCTTGTCAACTTTCCGGGGCTCACATTGATTTTCTTGTTTTAATAATTTTTAGTATAAAAACTGAAACTAACATTTTAGGTCATTGAATTAAAGCTAATATTTGAATATATAGGCGTGGTGACACTTTGCTGAAGGGATTAATTCATTTGACCGTAGACGAGTAGATTGTAATGGCTATAAAACTATGTTTAAATCCCCTTATAAGTGTGGTCAATTGAAATGCTAATATATGGTAAAATAATTTGCTTCAAGGGTGTACATCTTACAATAAGTAATAAATTTTCTTTAAAATGTTAATATGACCATTACATTATGGAGAATGGAAAAAATTCACAGTGCTGGTCATTTACATAGATTTTAGTCAGAATGACCGAAGGGCATCGAGTGGTCGCAAATACTATGACATATGCTGAACAATTCTTAAAGTAAAATTAACAGCTGTCTTTCATAAAAGTTGTTGTTAGCAGTAAGCTAACAGATATGAAGGTTAATATTGTTAATTGCCACCCGATTAAGCCATATCCCCTTTAAGCAAGCGTGAGACATAAAATACATCTTAGCCCAAATGTACATTTTTTAAAAAATTAATTAAATAGCCGTCCTGGAAGATAAATATAATGCACTCGAAATATTTGTTCAAATTCGAATAAACCATAGAATCTTCACCCTAACCAACCATTGTTAGATGTAGATCAAGTCATTATCTCTGTCGTCGTGACTTTGGCTCTATAGGTATCACTGTTCCATTATACACTACTCACAAAAAGTTAAGGATCACTTGCACCCAAAGTCATAACTTTCAGAAGAAAGAAGTCAATGCGTTGAAGTTTTGCAAAAATTTAATTCAATGCCTTATGGAGAACGGCACAAAATTGCGTTCAATTTGGCTGGACTGAGACATGGATGACAGTTAAGAATTGAGTTTATCACTCACCTGTTTTCTCATAGTGATCCTTAACTTTTTGTGAGTAGCAGTTGAGATTATCGCTGTGCGAGTTAGGTGCACGATTGGCTTTTCTCGCACTTTCTCGCGTTTTCTGTCATGTACAGGCAGTCAGCCAATGTGTTATCGTTAAAGGGGAAGACAACCGTTTTTGGACTTAAACTTATAATTTTTATTGCATATTTTCAAAGACAACCATATACATTGAACTTGCAATCGAATTAGCACAGCCGTTAAGTAGTTAATTTAAAAAGCGGAACTGACATCATTGTTAAAAAACACGGTAGTTATATCATCTAGTCGTGGCTGTCCCACTCCCCTATTGCCTGCACTGGTGCATGCTTTAATATAAAACCGAAAGTGAGGGTTCCGTCCCGAAGCGAAACAACAACAACACACAACCGCTTGTAAATATCAACCTGGTGCTAAGAACCGGATTTTTTAAAACCGCATGTCAGTTGAAAACAGGCTACACGTATGTGTCACTCAAAGAACTATTTTGATATGTATGCAACAGATTAACATTGCGCTTGGAAGACCAAGCTTGTGTATACGCCGTGTTGTTACAGATGCCTTCAAATGCATCCATAAGCAAACGGACACATTGGTGACCGACCGTGTTTTCGAACAATGACGTCAGTCCCGCCTGCTAAATTAACTAATTTCCCTTTAACGTCACGTAATGATTTACCTAAAATAAATGATAATAAAGCCAATAATGCACTTTAATGCGCTGTGTGTAGTTGTACAGCCTACTTCATTACGCAGCGCTAAAGGGCAACACGAAGCCGATCTGTTTGCGATGTCTTTGTATAACGTCCTGTGATTGTCCTGTATTTGTCCTGTCATGTCTTTGTGTGTTGCCAGTGGTGTTGAGGGTGATTTCCTTCACCCAGTGGCCCTGCACGCCGTCCAAAACCCAAGCGTTAAACCCCAAACTAAACAAACTAAGGTCAATATGAAGGGACCACTTTGCTATTACTGAAAGAAGAAACAAGTTAGAATTGTTAAGTGCCGATTTGTTTGTTGTTTATATCCACTAATCGCCTACAGGTAAAATCGTAATTACAATATATATTTTTTCTCTGTTAAACTTGGAATAATATTACGTTAATTGTCTTACGATTCTCTTCCTAGCCGACTTTTAGGGGAAAACTTTACTACAGAAATTTATACATGATAGCAGCGAATGATTTACACGGCTCATTTCCAACTGAGAATAAACGAGCCCTCCCTATTGTATGACCAACATGCCGACCGCAATTGGTTCACACTACCGGTTAGTTTTGCCGACGTCCCAAAATAAGAATTCTGACACTAAGTAAGAATGGCCTTTGAAGCTAGAAACAAATCTATTCTATGTATTAGGTAACGTTAGTGCACCATTCACATCTTTGTTGACTTTTTTCTTTTGCGAACCAATGCGCCTGTTTACCCAGCTATACATTGGCTTTGTTTAATACCATTCAGACCCCATTCCCTTACGGTTGAAGAGTTCGTTGAAAAAACACGCAACCTCCAAACATAAAGAAAACTAGTGAAAAGTGTGAAAACATAAATACAGAGATCTTGTGATAAACTTCAAAGTAAAACCCCAAGCTCACGCGGCGCTCTGAAATTGTGTTGATCCGAGGGTACAGAAAACCTGCTGTTAAGAACGAATGAAGCGTCAGCTTGAATAGCTTTCTTTCCATTGAGATGAAGTAAATGTATCAGTTTGCCAGGCTGTCTGTGATTAAATCACCCATTCTTTGCACTTCTGCCTATCCTTATATTAAAAACGCCTACTAACAAGCGACAAGCCGGTAGAGTGGTTTTGAAGCTTGAATCTAGCAACGTTGTATGGGAAAATACGCTCTACAAACACCCCTGTCAAAAACCTCGTTCTGGAATCTTTTAAAGGCTTTCTCGTGATTTCCATTTTTCTCTGCTTTGATTATTTTTTTTTGTCTCTGTGGCCTATTGAAGGTTGTAATTACTGGCGACCGAATCAGTTTTTCTTTAGTCACGCTTGATTAACTCTGCACCAATTAGCAGTGAGAAGGCGAAGCTGACCTCGCGATCAAGTCGCAATAAACAGCCAATACCCGCGTTAAGAGCGTCTTTTTTCCGCGAGTGGTCCTCGGAGAGAGCATTGTCTAAGTAGTGCGCTTGTTAATTGCGACAGTATCGTGCCTTTAACAGACTAGGCTAACCTTGTCACCGCAACTCTGGTCGCTGTCTTCGCTATCTACATTGCCAGCACGTGGCTGCGTGTATTATCATGTGAAAATGGAAAGTTAATGAATAACTGTATCCCTTCACGGGGACAAAAGAACAGTTTTTGTGGATTAACATGTTTGGCCGATCTTCACTAAGCCCAGGCACCAGGTCGGCGTTTAGAAGACATGACCCCAAGTGTACAAATAGCATCAATGGAATCACAGACTTCCAGGACGACTCATATGAGGCAAAGGATTTTACGCTTAAATTTACCCCGAAACAAATGGAGAGTACCAGTCCAAAGCGAGACCATGGTTTATATGGAGACAATGTGACTTTGGGAATGATCGATGCACGATGTGCCTTAAATTTTCGAAAAGTCAACGATAATGTGAACAATAATTGTGTTGCCACTTCAGTAGATGCTGATGATGAAGGGCTAGTCAATGCGTCTCCGAGACATCATGCTACGGCTTCTTCCGACGACACTGATCAGGAATTGTTCAATGATCGTGAAGATAGCGAGGATAGCCGCAACGATTCGCGCTCCGATGACTCCGATAAATCCCATTTCGCGGATAGGTATTCGGAAAGTTCCCGGAGTCCGACGACCCCTAGGACAGCTCCCCGGGAGATCCAGACCACCCCCTCATCATTCAGTGTCAGTGATATACTCAACAAACCCTCCAGTATTCGCCGATCCGCCGAGGACCTTGCATCGTCCAGGCAACCAGTGTGGCCCCAAGTGGCCCCTCATCCCTGGTTCCCTAATGTCTCAACGTTTACAGCGTCACCCAGTGAGTATGGTTGTTGTTCCCTTATGCACGTATACATTGCAGGATCCTCATTAAATCTTTAGTTTAGTACGCGAGATCACTTATTTAAAAAAAAAGCCGCTTAACGAAAAGAAATTCTCAAAATATATAAAACCTCAACGATTAATAGGGAGCCGGTTTATCGAGAACGGCTCAAGATATAGATTAAGAATGATATAAATAATATTAGATTTATCATGATAAATAAACACCTGTAAGGCTTTTGAAAATACAATTATGAATGCATACAGGGAACTATAGTGGTTATTATGCGGCAGTCCGTGAGGTTGACGTGTGTAAGCTAATCCTTTCTGGTCATTCCAGGCAATAGTATACAGGAATGATTTGGTTTCCTTTTAATTTGTGTAGTTTGACTCAACACTTCCTAACCATATTTAATTGATTAACATGCATAAGTGATTTGCTCTCGAAATTTTAGTCTGACTGTTTTATAACTGTGCAAAAGGTTGACAGTTATATTTTCTTTGACATCGCATTTTGTTTTTTAGCTGAACGCATTGGACAGCTCTTGGCAATTTGCATGACTGGAACTGGATACCTTTATCTCTGACCATGGCTACACATTTCAGCCTCAATTTATGTTTGAAGCTCTAAATTAAAAAAAACATGCGTCAGTTTTTTTATCATGCCAACGCAAAAAAAAAAAAAAAATCAAAATTGAAGATGTATATAGTGTCCATATTTACTGACCTTCGACTGCCTCCTTAAATTCTAGCCTTTCTTTAAGTGACGTCATGGTCACTTTATTGTGTGAAATTAATTTAGATTTTCAATTCTGTATCAGCGAAAAAGCTTAAAAAATGTATTGTTTTTATTTATCTGTGAGAGAAGTTGGAATCATAATATATCCAAAGTCATCCAAACCCAACCTTACAGAAAAGATTTACTTTAAACTGTTTATAGCAATTTCATCTCACATTAAAGATGCTAAGACGAGATTTCCTATACTGTAAGCCTAACCAAATCACAATAGTAAAAACTACAGAATATGAATGTCAATGAAAATGTTTGAACTGACATATACATTCTTTTATTACTAAGGTGTCAGCCGAATGCTGTCAGCCACATCCTTTGTCCAAATTTGAAGTGCCTAAGAGATACAATGTGTTATCTTCAAAAATAAATTATTTAAAAAATACATAGATCTTGACATTAATTTGTTTTTCTAAAAAGATAAACTCACGGTGTCACACTATATCAGCATTACGCACCTATTGAGTTACAGGACGCCATCAAATCCTGTACACAGTTCATCCTCTTTGCTTGGCTTGACTACAAATACATAACTATATGAATGAACGAATGAATGAATGTTAAATCAGTATCAATACATTAAAAAAATAAATAACTAAATATAAATCTAATATCCATATCTTCTGATTTAAATTGCACTAAGGAACCTGTTTTTTTCATTAGAAATTCAGAACAGTTGAACAATTGCTCATAGGAAATAGAAGACAGTTAATGAAATTTATCAGCAGCCTCGATAGCAATTCAAGCCCTTACATAAGTTTTTTGTGTAATGGAATAAGTGATCCAATTAAACTACACAAGAACTACTTTTATGTTGGTGTATTTCGAAACTAGTGCATTCCGCAAAAAAAATCTGGGGCCAATTGGAAGTCAATATATAAGCGTTTTCTAAATTTCTTGTTATCTATGGCAACTACTTTGTCAAAAGGTGGCCTACTCTGTTATATACTCTATTCACCTGGAAAAGTTAGCAATCTAGGTATCTGCGAAATTAATGTATAGAGAAATACAAACTGGCATATCAACACCTTAAATTGAACATTAGGCTGGCAGGGATAATAGAATACAAACAGTATTTCATCCACAGTGATGAGACGGCCAGTGAAGTTTGTCTCATCACATAGCGCTCAGAGAGGCTCACTCATATGGAAAAGTAGACACCTGTTTCCTATTGTGTCTTAAGCTATATTTTTATATCTAAAAACAATAATCACATCGGCACAGGGATGTCGATTAATTTGACCAAATAGTTCCCATGGATAAGATGAACGTTTAAAAATATCGCTTATTTTTTTACTTCAAAATGGACCCACATTTCTTTAAGAATAACACTATTCAGTTTTGCGGAATGCACCAGTTTTGAAATACACCAACACAAAAGAAGGACTTGTATAGTTTAATTGGAACACTTATTTTATTAGTGGTAAATCTTAATCTCGAGTTGTTATGGGTAACAAACATACATCTGGTTAGATAACTTCATCTTTATTTACAATAAAAATATACACTATCAGTCAGTTGAGTGATGGGCCGGTAAGCCAAAAGTCCCGAGTCTGAGCCCCAGCGGAGGCACGTGGATTTTTCTGTCTCTATCTATCGATATAATTCCAATGTATAGAGAAAGACAAGTTGTTTGCCTCCAGTGGGATTCGAACTCCGATCTCGAGGTAGCAGGACCATGCAGTGCTCGATATCTATAACGTCAGAATTATACGTTCTAAGTTTATGGAGCTGCCTCAGCATTTATAACAAATACCCTCCGTAATTTCAGAAAGTATAATTGAGGATACAGCATAATAAACTGGTGATCCCGTTCTTGACATTTATCTTTAACATGTTTGCTTCGGTACAAATACAACGATAGATAAAGAATAAAGAACAAAGAATTCTATCCATTAAAACACATTGCGAAATATTCAGAAATAGATAAAGTCAGATGAACAAATATGTAACTTATTATATTAACATAGAATTTTTTGTCAGAGTGTGTTCGTGGCTTTTTTCAAACAATTTGGTGATAATATGGCCTGTCGATTTATATCAGTGTTGTTCCCATACACAAAACAGCTGTTAGTTGTTTTTATTGTTCTCTTTTGTCACGTTTATTATTTTATAACATTTCTTTTTTATGCCCTTTGATCCAGTATTTGAGTTATTCTCGGTCAGGTTTTGTTCTTCTATTTATGTTATTCTCGGACTCGATGAAATTAATACGTCAGAGTTTAGTGGTGGTAAGAGTTAATATTCATCAATAGGGTTATAATTCGAAGTCAATAAACATAAAGTAATATCCCGATTTTCTGTTATTGAATCAGAAATAAGAGGGTATTGTTATATGGTTAAAGAGTTTGATATTATGTGTAAAAAGACATAAATAGTAGGTGTGGAATTATAGATTTCCAAAGATATGTCCCGTTAAGAAGCATTCAATTAAGTGGGCAAACCGAAAAAAGCGTAGTAGCAAATGACGTAACTTAAAAAAATACACTCAGTGAAAACTGTAGTCATTGTAAACTTCAATATTTTATTTACAAAATAAAATAAATAAAAATATTTTAAAAAAAACATTTTATTATTTTTACAATTTGGAATTTGGTTAATCAATTATAGCGCAAACAAATTAAGAAGATTGAACTTGTCGTATTACACGTATAGTTTGTTCAAAGCGTGTGGTTATGAAAGTGTGCAATATCGACAGAGGTGAGTGAACACATGTGGGGAGGAGGGGGTGGGAGGAGGGGATGTGTTAATCATCAATGCAAATAGTTAATTTATACATATTGATCTTATATTGATAACGGTCATTTATGTAACTGTACGACACGATATGAGATCAGTTTTGTTAATGTATTCACACATATTTTCCGTTTACAGGATTTAATTTTTTTTTTTAATTATGTAATGGAAGTCAACTACACCAAATAAAACTATATTGTATAGTGCTGAAATGGTAGATTGATCTTTTAAAAAAAAATTAAATAATGCACAAGGGATACGAAACTAAGTCACGCCTAAGAACGCATGCAGGGACATGAATTCAAAGATTTATTTTCTGAAATCAACCTGGCAAAACAATCGGAATTTGTATCAATGGTGAGTAATTCTATGACGATTAAGTATATGATGGCATCTTCTTGTTTTCTTTCAGATGTCGGTAGCCCACCTCGGTCAGTGACGGCTTCAAAATGTACCTTGAGAAAACATAAAACTAACCGGAAACCACGCACACCTTTTACAACGTCACAGTTACTCGCCCTTGAGAGAAAGTTCAGACAGAAACAGTACTTATCGATTGCAGAGAGAGCCGAGTTTTCAGCTTCTTTAAATCTCACAGAAACACAGGTGAAGATCTGGTTTCAGAATCGCCGTGCCAAAGCCAAAAGACTTCAAGAGGCCGAGTTAGAAAAACTTCGCATGACTTCAAAAACCATGCTGCCTGCTCACCTAGGGTTCGCTTTCCCGCCAATGTATGGAACTTCCCTTTCACACGCACATGCGCAAGGGTTACCTCATCCTGGTATGTTGTCAGCTTACGGATATTACAGCCAATCAGCGCTTTCGTCTGTAGATTACAACACGTAAAAACAATCTTGCTCACGTGTCTAATTGGGACCTAGTTTTAGGTTCTCTTTGCTAAATTGTCCCGATATTTCTAATTCTTTCTTCTTTTTAATCTTCTGTTGCAAGAGCTTTGATTTGACAGATTTATCTAGTACTTAATTCATGGTTGAAAATTCGAGATTCATAGGGCCTATAATTAGTTATAAATACGAGACATTTTTTGCGAATAGATCGTATTAAACTATTCAGAATTAAAAACTATTTTTTTCCGATTTGTAGTACAAGAACTTTACAGGGTAAATACGGTTTACAACGCTAAAAGCAACATGTCCGTGAAAAAACTACTTTTTGTAATTTTGTCCACATTTAATTTTTTTTTATTATTTGTCATTTTCATTAATATGATTTACCTCCCTATCTTAACGACATAAAAACAATGTAATGGTTTTGTACTTAAGGAGTTCTTTTAATTCCCGTATACTAGTATATACCACTATCAATTATGTTCCCAGTGTCTATTTTTGAGTTATTTATGATGTGCAGTTAACATTATAATACTTAGAGTTAACGGAATAGGAGTAACGGGTAGCGGTCATGCCCAAATTGGGTTTATTGACGTTTCAAATCCGGAAGATATTTCTTCACTCTAAACCCTTGTCAAAGAAAAATACCATTAATATTTATCATATACACAATTGTGATCAAATCGACTTTTTAGGTGTTTAAAATTGGCATAATTAAAGTGAACTGCTGACAATTGTCGAAGCCTTAAACGATATTTTTTAATACGACAGTACTTTGTGAAGAATGGACGTATATATATATATATATATATATTTCGAATAAATGGCGTATATATAAGCAAATATTTTCTCTCTTCATTTATTCGAAATATATATATATATCTGTTTTTCAAACAAAATCAATTCAGCATTTTTTTGTCGAAGGAGAGTAAACTAACGTCTCCAATAAAAGATACACATGGATCGATGGGGATTCATTATTTCGTTTTTATTTAAATTGTCAAAAATCTTGACAATGGTTTTTAAATAAACCGAAATATTAAATCACCATGTAAAAATGTGTATCTTTTATTGAAGGCGCAAGCTTACTCTAGTTTGTGAAACTCATCTGTGGGAATAATCCTATTTGTCGAAGGCATTTTGTGAAAATTGTATGTTATTCATGAATTTGTGGATACCACGTGACTTACATTAAGCACGAAGCTGATGTGTTGTTTCGTTTTGTCTGAAATATTGCATATTTTTCTTATTGGGGACTTTTGTTATCCTTTACTTGTCTTGTGACGTTGTTTGTCACCAGTGGCGTCGTCGATGGGCTTCATTATCCAATGAGTTGGAACACTGTGATATTAGTGGAAATACCAAATGCAGTACGATGTAAAACCCCAAATCAAACCAACAAATCAAATTATACTATCTCATGAAATCTCGCGTGAATAAACGAGACTTGCCACTTTTGTGGTTATTTTATTCCTATATCTTTCTGATGAAACTTACGTAACTTTTGAGTATTGACCGCCTTTATGAATTTTTATAAAATGTAAATACGTGTTTTTTTCTTCTTTTGACGTGCGTTATTATTCGTGTGATTAATTTCATAATGTGTTAATTTATATGTAGTTAAAACAATTATATTATTGCTGAATAGCTATAATTACTCGCATTAATTTATCAACCATCGATTCATATTGCTTCAGGGCTCATTGGTCGAACCTTCGGGACACGGAACTTACATTTTCAATCTGTACATAAGTATGAATGTGGCATATACCAAAAACTATTGTATTAATTTACGAAAGCTTATATTATTCAATATAGCATATTGTTTATAAATTAACAACGCTTGTGACTTTTTTTAATGTAAAAGTAATATTATTAATATTATTATTATTATAATTATATTATTTTATCATCATCATCCTCATGACAACCTTCATCCTCATCAGCATCATCAACATCATCATCATTATTGTTATTATTATTATTTTTATTATTATTATTATTATTATTATTAGTTACGCCAATATATCATATTGATGTCTTTGTTCTTATATTCCCACGATGATTATTTCATGTTATTTTCTTGCATTTCATGTCAGCGAGTTTTAAAAAAAATATATATAACCTTACATTTGTTGGGACTACTCTTATAGTAGACATGTATTTAGTTTTTTTAACCAACCTAAATATTTGCGTTAAAGTTACTAACTTATAAACCTTGATTATCATTATCTCGCGTTATTTTGCTGTGAATCAAGAATTACGATGTGTAACATTTTGTTTTATCTTAGAAGTCAATGTGAATTACTTTCTCTTTAAAAATGTTTTCGTCCTCTTGCATTTTGAAACAGGTGCTTTCAGTGTAGGACGACACTATTATCATGCGAATACATCTTGGTCTACTACTGACCAACGTCTCCGTCTAAATTCATGTTCGGTTTGAGAACTGTCTTATATAACCTAGAGAGATACACACTGTTGGTGTGTGCCATTGTCATTACTGCCATTATAATATTATCTCATATACATTTATATCATTTTTGAATAAGTAAATTTAAAAACCATAACTGGATATTTTTGCATACTTATACAAAGCCTAACAATACTCAAGTTTCTAAGGAAATGTACAGATGTACTTTTGGTTAAATATATAATGGTGCCTAATCTTTGTAATTTATATGCTATATTTTTGCTTACTCTTGACAAATAAATTTGTTAAAACTCGATGCAATGTTTTGGCTATGCCGGTTGTTTTCCATTCTGCTAAATGATTCTAAGTGTGCACTTTAATCTGACGTACCGGGTATAGATTAATTTGACCTATAACCTTTGTCAATATACAAATATGTATGATGGCTCTTCCCTTCCATGCACTTTAATGGCTGATTTCTGCCAGCACTTTTTTTCTGTTCCATGGGGAGTTTTTAAAAATCTTTCTGCTCGATTTAATAACTTATTGAACTTTTAGGGTTTCCATTGCTTGGCTCTGTGGTGACTCAATCGTGACTTTGTGAGACTTTCGTGTTTGTTTTTTTGTTTTGTTGTACGATTGGGGTTTATTGTACGATTGGGGTTGAAACGTCGTCACGTTTCAAATAACGCCATTCTGTTTCACGGCAAGTTTAATGTCACGGCATTCCGAACAAACTGTGTTTTAAATTATCATAAAAAATTATAAAACAAAAAAAGTTCTGATCCATGAATGTTTTTTTAAAATTTAAATGACCGTTGGAATATTACGCAGTAAAAGTAGAATACTATAATATTGATCTCGAGATTGTTTGAAAGACGAAGTTTGTCTTTTTCACCAATCACTGGAATACCGTTGATGTTATTCAATCGTCCCCCTGTATTACCTCCTGATATCGTGTCATTGTTTCTTTGCAGGTATGAAAGTTACAATATCTGTTTAAGCCTGGATTATCTCTCACTCCTTGATCGTCCCGAATCATCAATCAGCACATAGACAAGCCAACTCTAAATGTGACAATGAGATCTTCTGTCCACTAGACAATAAATTTCAGGAGCTAAAACTCCACGTTAAACAACAGAGCATAGAAACTTGATGTGTCACGAATATAAACCATATAAACAACAGAAAAGAGTCTCGTTAGCAAACTTTTTGAAGGGAGTGCTGCTACGGGTATACAAGCCTATATTAAGAAATTTCAATAATTGGTTTAAAACTGGAAAATCGAGCACATAGCTGATCCACAATGCCCAGCATGTGATTGTTTGCGCGGAAAGATAGATGACTCATACGGTACTGTTAGTTTCAATTAAATGATATAAATGAATCACATTAAACACATCAGCTGTCATCTGTAAATTAACTTAATAATAAGGATTAATGGAACAACTTTATGTTGCATGTTAAAAGTTTCGTGCCTGGAATTCTACAACTTATTCTACCTAGATAAGCCTATTCTGAACTCTGAACTCTTAATATGTTCTGCATGTATTTATATGTTGTAGAATTAGTTTTAAATATTTCATTTGAAACTATTAAGGATATCTTTAAAAAATATATAGTTGTGGCGTAACTACTAAAATGACGAACATCCAATGTTAGCTAGAATCGCTGAAAATATAGTAAAATTCTCACCATCTGAAGGACTTATTACTGCAATTATAACATTAAATACATGGTTGTTTTTGTCCAAACAGTCACGTACTTATGTTGATTTTTCGGTTTCAATCATATAGTTCTTTTGATTGGTACCGTTAGGCGATGGTAATCCATCTTTAATCGAACAAAACACGTGTTTCGGTTTTTTTGTTGTTCATACTAGTTTCCATGGCAAACTTCTTACAGTATTAACATCACCTTTACCTGCTTCGTGTCTTAGTTTGTTTGCTGTGTGTCCCATACTTTTTCTTTTGAGGAAAATAGCTGCTGGTAGCTTATTAGAAAACTCACAAATGTCGCCAATAATGGTGTCTGGGACTTGTTTATTTGAGTCAAATTCGCCATTGGCTTGTGCTGTACAGGTGTGTACAGGACTGATTCCATCCATCAACGAAGATTTGTCCGCGAAATTGTCACAGGATAAATTGTCTTTGATACTCAGATCATTGGGTGGTTTCCTCCACCAAGCCAAATTTGTCAGTATTAACTTAATTAATATTGTACTCGTATACATGATACTAACGGCAATTTCTTTTATTTTGATGAAACAGTGTTCAAAACCGTTTAGAAGAAAGATTTAACATTAACCCTATACGACTCAAGAGAGAAACGCTGTGATGCCTATGAGTATGCGTGTTTAATTCGTTTATTCCATTGATTGTAATCTTTTATGCTTTAAAGGTTTAAGGAGAGAATTACTAAAATTTATTTAATTGCGATGTGTGTACCATGGTGGCCTTGACTTCTTATGACATCTTTCAGAATGCCAACGTCAACTGTGTACAATTTATCGTATTACATAACGGTCCATAGGGCCTGTACGTCACGTCATGTGATCTGCGATACTTCACGTAAGTCACTCCACTTCCGGAACATTCTTTCTAGTTTTTGCATAAACGGAAAGTTAAAAAGGTGGCAATTCTCCCTTCTAGTCCTACAGCTGCACCTAACAGCAAAACAAAATATGGCTCTGATAGATCGGTATTCAAACCATAGCGACAGATTTTGACGAGGTACCCGGATGTCAAGAGAACGCGATTTACATACCCTATTCTCACGGTACGATTTATAGCAACTTCAGAGGATTCCCCTTACTTGTGGCATTTTGATTGGTCCAGTGGTTTGTATTTTCTTCTCAACCAATCAAAATACTAATAATAAGGGGAATCCCCTGAAGTCGTCACTACAAATCGCACTGTTAGAATGCACCTTAAAGAGGATAAAACTTTGTTTATGATATTGTTCATGACAAATTGAATGCGAAAGAATTACCATTATTAACTAATAAGCAATCAGCAGTCTTTAAAAATTTGTTGAAATGTGACTGCATAGAGGCGCATAGAAGTTACGATATGTACAACGATTTACTAATAGTCATTTTACATGACTGAAGTCTTCCATTGATAACGACGCTACACATTTTACATCTCCTTCTTTTCGTCAAATTTCAGTGAATAAACTAAACAAAATTTTATTGATAAATGGAATAATAAATAGAAAACAAATTAAATATTAACTTGCAATATTTGTGTAATCACGAAACCAAGCCGATCATGGAGGTCTGTAATCTAGGCTGATGCTGTCCAGATGCTGTTTTAAATTTAAGCATACTTTTTTTTTTTAAATTGTTAAGAAAGACATGTGCAGAAAAAGTAAGGGATAATAAATTTATCTCCGCCTGAAATAGGGCTTCTCCTGCACGGATCCTACCTATTTTGATTGAGCGTTAATTGTATTTTTTACGACCTTTAAATTTCGCGGTCAGACGATGACAAAGTGGCTATGTTCAGAATTCCAAATAAATATAAAACAATTGATTACTCAAATGTCAATAAAAAATATGTCTTAGATCAATGGTAGACAAAAAGTCAGATAGGTGATTGAAGTCAAAGTAAAGTTGCCCTCGGCTATAACCTGCTAATTAATATACCTGTAGAAGGGGATTTAGTGCTCTTAATACAACAGCTTCGCTTAATAAGGTGTATTTAATTCGCTGACTAGAGTTTCAAAGCAGACTTCTGCAGACTAAAAAAACTTAAACAGCCCACCTTAAATAAAATTGTCATAAGGTATGCTGTTATCAAAATTACAACATTGCCATTAAGAATTGAGCATGTTTTAATCAAGAGCGTAATCAACTTTACCAAATAATAGAGATGAATACACTCGATAGAGAGCAAGTTTTCCCTTTAGCCACCCGCACAAACCCCCTTTCCCTCTCTCTCCCACATGCACAACCTCCTTCCCCCTCTCTCCCACACGCACACGAGGAGACACCATCAACTCTTTTGCCACTTTGTGGGTAGTTTCACAAAACCACACCATTTTGTGGCGACAATTCCTTCAGTAACTGCGCGTGCGCAGATTACCTAGTTAGTAAAGAATCGATCTTGGCCGAAGAAAAACAAATAGTGCTTAAGACAAAAACATTTGCCGAATGAGACCCGTTCTAAAATCGAACCCCCGACCCTCTCATTCAGGTAACAAATCACCAGCTCTAGTTGCTACCCATAGAAATTTATTTTGAACAGGGACACGTTTATCTTAAGATATGCTTTCTGTGACGAATTGAGCTTTTTACTTTTCCGTGAGTTGCTTTTTTAATATATTTTATTAACTTTTATTCTTTTTTGTTTAATTTGGCATTGCACATGTCCGGCAAATCTTAAATAAAATTACCAAGGAAAGATTGAACAACCTTAAATGGTTTATAAAATTAGCTTGAATCTATTATTTCTTGACAATGGTTTTAAAATAAACCGAAATATTGAATCACCATGTATCCATGTGTATCTTTTATTGGAGTTG
>JAQQZZ010109967.1:0-15532 GCA_030265115.1 Mopalia vespertina | reverse complement strand
GAAAGCAACATTAAATTTCTCACCTCGTCATTGCTTCCTTCCCCGTGTAAACGGGCTTCTACCCTGTGTATTATCGGGTCTTTTCGTCTGTAGCTGTCCCTGAGGTGTACAATTTGGTCTGTCATAACCCCCCGGCCGCCTTTGTAATCTAGGAATACGAAAAGGGGCACCACTAGCTGTTGAGCGTTGAGTTTCTGTCCTACCCTTGTCAAAACAGGCTTTTTTCCTATTAATTACAAAACCCGGAGTTTCATTGTCTGGCTTAAGTTTTCTCTGTATAAGCTTATCCTTAGGCTCAAACTTAGGAAGTAGATCATCAAGAGTCTTTTTCTTTTCCTTGTTAGACTTGAGAGTCGACTCCAGCTGCTCACCAAACACCCCTTTGCTCGATAGCGGCAAGTCAGATATCTCTCTATTATCTTCGAGAGTAAACAGCGAGGTGTCCGTCATAGCAAGCTGCCTCCTAATAATATGATGGAAAGCTCCCGCTCTACCAATTTGATCAAGGCATTTAGTGGAAATGGCAAAAGTATCGCGTACTTGTTTAACTGCCCTATCTAGACTCTCTGATAAAACTTCAACTAGAGTACCCAAACTTTGTTGTAAATACATTTGCATAATTATACTTAAATATGCCGCTTGTTGACCACGTAGGCTAATTTTTCAACCATTTTGTAAGGTTGAGAAAACAAGTTTTTGCCTGATTTTGTAAAGGCTGCACGCTTGCCATGCTTGTTTATAAGACATTTCTCTATCATGTCATCTAATGTAGGGACCTGCAGAAACTGTTCAGTTTCGTCATCTACAGGAAAAGCTTCCTTATTCTCCTCAGAGAAAGCAGTCACCGTATTCGGCCTATCTGCTCGCCAGCTACCTAACAAAACCTGCTTTTGTGACTCATCCAGCTTTATGCCAGATTTTTTTTTCAGACTTGGCAGTAACAGCATCATTGCCAAACAAATCAAATAAACATTTCCTTTTGTCACTAACATCCTCATTTAAGTCCCCATCTGAGTTATCTAAATCTGACCGCTCTTTATCCCCAACAAGCAGCGAAATTAGATCGTCATTGTCACTTTCCATATTGCTATTATGGTCCAAATCAACCGGCAACTGTCTTTGTAACAAATTGTCCTGCAAAACTGGCCTTTGTGGCCGCCTTTCTGGAGATAAACGTCTTTGTGACGAACTCCGTGACGGTGTCTCGGAAGCTAATCTTTGTGGTTGTTCCAGCCTTCTAGACACCATATTAAAAAAAATGTCAAATTTAGCATCTATGGCCTTATCCAACTGTTCAAATTTATTATTCCACTTTTCTTATAGCAAATCATAGCGAGACCTCCTTTTACGCGAACTAACCCCAGAATTACTTACTGACCTTCGTGTAGTTCTCGCACTATCGGCCAATTCTTCGTCCCTCTGCGACTTGTCCGGGGATACTCCACCCTCGCCAATCTCAGCAACCTTTTGTTCCAACATAATTAATGTTGAAAACATCCACCAAGATGTAAAACACGTTATCAAGAGCTGAAAACACGTCTTAGTCTTTCGCGCCGAGAAAGAAAACTGAAGCGTGCAGGTATTCCGGAAGTGGCCTGGTCAAGGGAGATCAGTTGGCTATGACTTCCGCGAGCTGAATTTTGCAACGAAAGAAATCCTAATGTACTTATGTCAGGTAGGTCGGTTAATTTATGAAATAAAATGGTACTCTGTGTGATACGTGTATCTAAAAGATTCAAGTCGGTTAGATAAATAATTTAATTGAATTACCTATCAGCTTAGAAATGTTTACAGTTAATCTACATTTGATCTGATCATCCAGGCTACTTCGTACGACATACCATAGCAAAGTTTATTTCCCCTCCATCTCTGCTTGTTTTTACGTTGATAGGTGATTTTTGTCGCCTGAGAAAAAAAATTGTCGGATGGACCTTCCATACGATCGTATGGGCGAGTTACAAACTTATTAACCGTGTTGTGGTACAATCGCAGACTCGTCTTCATGGTATAGCAAACACCGAGTTAACAAACGTCAAATCTATGTGTTTGTTTGTTTGATTGGGGTTTAACGCAGTAAGGTTATTTCACTCACACCAAGGTGTGCCAGCCCAATGGGTGAATGAAACCACTCTCGATAAAACATGAAAGAAACAAAGCCAAGACTTGACAAATACAGGACACTCACAGGGCAGACCGGCTTCCTGTTCCCTTTAACTGTGAGAGCACCAGGGCAAAAGGAACCTCCTTCCAACCACCCGTGTAAAATGTGAGTTTATTTTACAGATATAAATTAGGTTCCACATAAGAATAATTCTTTTAAGATGTGTTGATTTTCTCATATCTAATATAAAATATTTATTTCATATGCGTGTAAAATAACTCAGATATGTGTAAACGAATTGTACATGTGTGCAAAATAATTTCGCATACGTGCAAAGGAAATTTACATGTGTGCAAAAGAATTTCACATATATACTGTACAATTTTGAATCACATACGTGCAAACGAAGCTCAACATGTTAAACTATTGATAAGCTTGCTCTCTTCACAGTTTGATCTATCGGGTTAACCGTCGAGCCAGAAAAAAACCCTCAATAAAATTGCATTTAATAAATGCCCATGTACCTAGTCTATACAACTTTATACCTATGTGTCGAAAAGATCATTTAGACATATCAACAGCACACCAGGTGAACACAATTATAATGTGTGATTTTCCTGTGGTACATACGGTTGTGCCGGGAATCATTTGTGAATCAAAACTACCTCTTTACGTGTAGAGTGATGAGGACTGACAAGTTTGGCCATTTTGAGAAGTTTAACATTGGGATTAGTCTATATATAGACCGTTTCAGCAAATATGTGTACAAGATACCTAAAAGTTACCAGCTCACATTCCTCAGAGCGGTATCTGATACGTAGATCTAAATTGGCTCTTAGGCATTGTGTTGCGGGGTTAAGATTGACGTAGCCTTATGGTAAACACGCTGTCATATGGTTGAAATAAACTCAAGTAGGGCGTTAAACCCAATCAAAGAAACAAACAAACCTTGTTCTAAACTGTGTTGAATAAGTCAGGGGGTCCGCTTACAGAAAAATACCATAGGATTTTGGACATGCTTTAGGATAATTATAAAACCATATAGGATCCAATAGAAAAGACAAATAGGATCCTATAGAATTTTAGACAAAATCGTATAGAATCCTATAGGATTTTTTTGTACGGCTTAAGACTTTGATTTAATTTTCATAAACGTTTTTTATATCAATATTCAAGTTTTCTCAGTGATCTTTGTACTTTGTAAAAAAAACTAATATGAATTTAGCTGATTTAAATAAATTGTATTGCAGTTAGTTTTTGACAAAACCCCATTTGTATATCATGTCTGGTCAATAATTGTGTCTTCCAGAGCATATTGCTAACATTGTGCAGGGAAACACGGAATCTCCACAGATTTACAGCATTTCACTGATGTGACGAGAATGTATACTCCAACCACTAAAAGACACGTTAATAAAATTATAATTGGGAAGTGTTTTAATTTATTGGAAAAATATTTCTCCAGAGATAAATAGAGACTGCATGGCTGAGGTCGGAGCACTCTGTCCATAAAACTGTGCCTCCTCACTGCGATCTGTCACGATGCACCTAACTCGTGCATAATATACGCCGGAAGTCTATTAACCGCATTAGGTACACAGTACGCATAATTCATTAAACCTAGCCAATTTCATATGGCTTTAAAAACACAAACAAAAAAATTATATTCTGAATTGAAAACAGACGTATTCTGTGAAACCTCTGCACAAAGCAGACAGTGTTTAGTCGTTGCCCTGCAAAAATGCATATCATTAAAGCGAGAATAGTGTGATGTCCTATGTGACATGCGCAGTACCTTCAGAGAAATGCAGGAAAATAAGCATAACTATTTTTGTTTAATGTTCGTGATGGATAAGCCCACACACAAAGTGATATATCGACACGCTGAGCACGATAAGCTCCAGTATATATTTATAGGATGCCCAACCTAGATCACATGTATCCTTCCTTGATGAAACTCAACGTGTGAAATTCCATCAATATATAATAGATCTGGTAGGTCACTTCAACTTTCCAGTGCGAAAAAAAAAAATCGGCCAAGGTTGTCTTCTATGTACGTGTACGTGGAATAGGCGGGGAGGACACTTCTTTATCCCTCGCGTCTGTTTGAACTAAATGTTCAGTTAGCAGTTAAGTAAATATTTCTCAAAGCCATGTACCGGCAAAAATAAATGAACAGGATTAGCAGTGTACTCCTCATGTTACTGATTACCTACTCATTTAGAAAGATGAGTTGATATGTCGATTGTCGGTAGCATCTTAACTGTTTGCTACATATTGAGTGACAAAGCCATGAATATTTTATCCGCCCTAAAACAGCGACAATAACAATACTCCCTGGATAGAAAGTCATTTGTTTAAGTAACTAATTTTCCCACGCTATGCCGTCGTCTAATGCATTTATCGAGTTTCAGGTTTGGCGTGAAGGACGTTATTGTCGCCAGGTAACATCTGCAGACTTTACATGGAAATGTCCATGTGTTTGCCATAATGGTTTATATTTGGCTGTCCATCTTAGTTTGTTAGAGCGCTAATGTATATCTATGGTAATTTGGTGGTAGTGTCTGTTGTCAGAATATATTGATTAATTGGATTATTGATAATTTTATTCAGCACATAAATGTGTAAGCATGTGCATGTAGTCATTCACAATCGTTTGGCGGTTATAAAGTCTTAGGAGGAAGGGTCCCATCCCTTAAGTAGAGGATAAAAGCCGTTGCTGTAGTTGCTCGTACAGTTGGTAGTAATTACTCAAATGACATAGTCTTCTTTTCATATATAGCAATACAACATAATAATATCATCGAAAATAGAAGAAAACTGTTTAACAACAAAACAATCGGTTACTTAACTTAATTATTTTAAGCTTATATAATGCCAAGCCAAGCTGAGTAGGCTATAATATCATCTGATGCATTTGCCTTATTATATACCATATGTTGGTCATATCTATTGCGCTTATTTAATGTAGTAAGTTTTAGAATAGATGCTATTTTACTATGCAATAAAATTTATCAAACCCACTTGTCTTGTTGTGTTTTGTTCTAATTAACATTTTAAAGCTGACAACCATGTTTTAGTTTACACAGTCTGTCAGTAACATTTGACAATTTGATTTAAATTTCCTATCACAAAAAGTATAGATGTTATCAACTTAATACAATTGATAGACAACTATTTCAATTTAGCAAGTTTGACCGGACTCCTTGGTTTCCACTGATAGCATTATACAAGACTAGTGTAACTCCGAAAAACAAAAGACTCATTTTGATTTCAATATTTCGGCGATTTATTTTACCTTCATCAGGTGAGTTATAATGGAAAAACAATCGCCGAAATAATGAGTTCAAAATGAGTCTTTCGTTCTGCGGAGTTGCACAATACTTGTTTTAAGTTTTACCTGGGTTTAACAAATTCTGACGGGAACACCAAACCCTGACGAAATCAAGAATCAGTGTCGATCAACATATTAAAAGAGCATAAACAAATCTTATTACTTCCTATGTTGAAAAGCAAAACATGCAATTTATCAGATGACTGCGACAAACGAGATTTTTGTTCCCGTCTGTAGGCCTACTGCAAACAGATATCTCTACAAAGAGTGATACAACTTCAGGGGCCGATTCCACAAAGCATATTTTGACTTAAGTCAAAATACTAAATTTCATATTTTTCGCCACCTGTCTTTATTTAGTTTTAGAAATTTAAATGTAATTATAAATTACTTACATTATCATAATAATGCGTGAATATTAAATGTTTAAATGCAAAACTGTGAAATTTGAGAGCCCTTAAACATTTTGACTTAAGCATAAAACTGCTTTGTGGAATCGGGCCCAGGTACAACAATCTAAAGCCTTGTTCCAATACTTAATTCACGATCTAATAAATCCTTGATCAACATTTTATGTTGTATTTTGGTGGAAATACAATTCATGCTTTGATTTTCCAAAAACCTGAAACAATTATAAGAACACAAATGAAATATATAATGGGTTTAGTCTCCATTCTGTTTCATAACTTATACTCTAGTCAAGCAATGACTATTTGGTCGGTTCTTGGAAAATATGTTTTCATAACGGTAGAAACTGACGTGTTCAAGGTGAATGTAAATGCCTATCTGATGTCTAGTTGGCATACTCACTGCCTATCTTTCGTTAGATGATGTAACATATTGACTAGTTGAATACCGTATATGGTGTGCAATTCAAATATTACCTCTATGCCATTTACATACGTTTAATGCGTCAATCAAATCTCTAAAGGTATTTTCAAGTTGTAAATGACGCGAATACACCTTTAAAGTACGACACACATGCGACGCGTTTTGCTTAGTTTAAATTTGGATGAATCGGCTATGTAGATTTTCGATCACAATCCAACCAATGGAGTTGAAGAATTATTTACGTTGAAAGGGCCCTGTCTGCCAAGAAACGATTGCTCATTGACACTTCTGTGGCAACCAGGATCGTTTGATTGAAGACCTGTCGACATTTCCGGGTAAGATCTACGCCTTCACATTAACCACACACGTTTCTTCAGATTGTCTGTGGACATTAATAATCTGGTACATCTCCGGGGAACTGAATTGATTATTGGCATTTCAATTAGATTGATTCATTATTCATTTCTGGGCAATTGTAGTGAACGTTCTGTTTCCCCAGCGGTATCAGTTTGATTGTTTGTGTGTTTGTTTGTGTGTTTGTTTGTTTGAATGGCTACTTGGTTGGTTTGTTTGTTTGTTTGTTTGTTTGTTTGTTTGTTCATGGTTTATCGTCGTACTCGAGGGTATATTTCAGTTATATGATGACGCCTTTTCCATTTCGTACTCTGCCTTACTTAAATACGATAGACAAATCAAGTTGAATTCTCTTAAAAACTAGCCCCACGATTGCCGAGGCCCCGTCAAGGGGAAACGATTCTGTGAGCTGTACATCGAAGAACGATCGGTAGAAGGTGCTTTCAGAACTAAGTGACCAGAATAAGCCTGTATTATATATGTCGGCGTCTCGCACTGTATAGGCCTAATTTGTTTTTAGTGTAGCATACATTGAGACCTGCATTTTGTATCTTCATTTTGGCGCAGAGAAATTTAAAAATAAGTACAGTTGGCGCAGTAGTGTGGGTAAGGGGGGAGGGGGCGGTGCAGAAGAGGCGTCTTTTTGAAAGGAAATAATGAAGTTATTTAGACAAAATGTTCACGGAATGTCGCATTCAGCCAGTTAGCCACACATGCAATCGAAATGTTTTGCTCTTACGTTTGATCTTGCAAAAGCATCGGCAGCCCCTGGAGCTGCCCAGGGGATGTTTTAAAAAAAAGCATTCAAGCTCTCGTGATGAGACGTGTAATACTATACCGCAACTTCAAGTAAGACAATCGGAAATTGTACTAGACTTTAACTTCTCACAAAGTGTAGAATAAAAATACTGTGCGTGTCCCAAATGTACGGTTGCCAGTGAAATGTGTTCGACAAAAACTAGATTTTTCTGGCCATGCTTTTAAGAGGACTAATTACACCATAATGTTTAAGACGGCTCAAACTTCATGGAAGTTGGTTAACTCTGGATTGCTGGTTTGAAGCCGACTAAAAATGTTCTTTTTCCGTTGTTTTGTTCCCCCCTTCACATTTTACATATGCATCGCTTTCGTTTTGATTTCATTTTAGATTTAAATCGCAAGTTATTAAAAATAACATGTGTTATTATACGCTTGTCAAGTTTTTGTTTGTTTGTTTGGTCGGTAACTTGAAAACAGTAAATTAGATTCTAGATGTTTGTAGACGTTTTTCCCCCAAGATAACTTTTCTAGGTGGCGCCACCTTGTTCTCCCGTTGTTACCAGCGTTTCCCATTTGAATTTATGTTCTAAACCAACTTGGTGAACATGGCACTTGGGTTAGAGTTTAACGTACGGTTCACTGCGTCAACATTTACCACCCTTTTTACTTGAAAGCTACCGTTTACTTTCTATTCAAACTTAGTACAAATACTCCACTTATAGCCAGTTCTTGAGTAGAATTGAAGCTGTTGTATGTCCACCAACAGGAAGTGTCACTTGGGGAAACTATATCGGACTGTTTGCTTTTAAACTTTGAACTTGATAACAAATATCTTGATTGTTATCAACCTAATTGAGAAAAGTGTGTGTTATTGCACAGCACAATGTCACTTTTGGTTGAGATTGTTGAATGTGCGCCTTGTCGGCTTATGAATGGCACCGCGCAATCTAAAATATGACTACCTGAAATCTATCTGAAAACCGATAATTCGATTCCTATCGAATTGGGCATGATGTCAGATGACATAGGTTTGGTGTTAACATTACAACACTTTCATACCTGTGAAATACCGACAATAGCTCAGTTTCTAGGCCAGCATAAACGCGAAATAACCTGTGCATGACTCTAAACAACAATTCAGCAAGCAAACACATTGGTATAAATTCCGTTAGCTATTAATTAACAAGAGGCATTTTATCCTTTTATTGATACGCAATTCAGCTTAGTTCTTGAAACCTTTTGTAGAACATGTTTTAGAATTCTAAAAGTTATTTTCAGGTTTTGAACGCAATTAAGATAATACAATTTTGAAATCATTTGTACCACGTTATGGCGTCTGATCGAGATCTGAATTCGGGCTAAACCTGAACACGTCACTGATCTATATATACCCGTCTTAATAGTAAACAACTTGATCAATTGGATTTGACTCAAATAGAATTTACATTTGGATAAATTCATCTGTTCATGATAAACGACGTTGTGTCACGGTGTACTTGTTCTGTAGACGTCAGTGTAATCAAAACGGGACAATCACAAGACGCGAAACCTATCAGCTTTCTTCCAACCACCTGGTTATTAGGAAGAAAGCTGCATAAGATATCTTTATACAACATCCATGTTGATTTATTTCTTGTGTTAACTGTCAAATTGAAAGGGATTGTTTACAGACAATCTTCTGACGCAACCAACATCGTTTGATTAAAGACTCCGAGAGAGAATATCACGTTTAAAAAGACTCGACACAATCAGAACTTATCTATTTTTTATTTATCTATTTACAGATAAACAAGATAAATACAAACCTATCCCAGAAGAAAACGAAAGGCCGAATTATCTGTACCCATAACTACATCATACAGATAAACACCATACCAAACAAATATGTGATACCTTGAACTCTGCATCTAACATCAAACACAACTATAGTCTGAAGACCTGCAGGCTGCCCCTATGTTCACGACTAAGAGCACAGTTACAGGCACAGATTTCTGCTGACTTAAATGCAGCTTTCATGGAACGTCAACTATCGAAGGGATAGAGAACAACAAGCAAACATTATGGCCCGTTCTAGAGCTGTCCCCAGGAAGCAGCAGTTTTTTTCTGGACGGCACTGTGTGCACAGGACGGGGAGGAGACAAGGAATCTATATCGCTATTAACTATATAAGACAATTCAAATAAATTAAAACTTCACGTTTACTTTTAGAAGTAGAACTTTTATCTTTTCAAATGTATATAGCATGAAATATCAAATGTAAATAGACTAAATTATATCAAGTTTTATTAATATAATACTGTTTTCGGTCGCCACCTTTTATTATTATATTGTAAGTGATTGACGGACCGCGAAATCCATACCAGGCAAGCGGACTTAAAACAACAGTTTCAAATAAAGAACCTATCTATTTAACACCTCTGTTTCTATATGTGCTGACAAACCCGTCAGATATAACTATTGTTTTCTGCGAGGTGTAGAAAATGCGAATATGAAGATCTGTACTAAACAGTTTTAATTATACCTTCGATATTTGGATGACCTTTTATTTTCGCCAAGATTTTAGAGTTGATCCAGATATATGTATCATCATTGTTTGTCAAGCTGACTATGGCATTAGATAAACAATAGATTCGTTGGATTTTCCATTATATAAAGATATGCTTTGAGATATAACGGGATGTATGGGTTGTAAGCTGATCTTTAAACCTACAGATAGCTATCAACTTATCCATGATAGATCCCACCAGCCACGCCATCATTACGTTTTAATACATCTTAAATTGTAGAATTGTACCACAATTTTTGGAATCCAACGTGAGAGGTTTCAAGGAAAGCTCTTGCTTAGGGCAGTTTGTTTTGAGTTAAGCAATACTGTCTTTACTTAGCACTGGAGGTAAATTAACTTTACAACTTAATCAAAACGCTTCACGTTTCATTGTTGTATTGGTGTCGATTATTGCTGGAATACATGTACCGTCGTCATGTAAATGAAAAACCTTTGAGCACGGCGTTAAACACCAATCAATCAATCAATCAATCAATCAGTCAAGGACAGTTAACAATAGATCGTGGTTCCTCCAGAAGACAACAATAAAAAACATTGAAACAGATTTCTTTTGTCAATATTTTGTTTACTAAATATCTTTCATTTTCGGTGGCCCTCTGACTAAGGGCATTTTGTTTGAAGAGTAGCAATATTTTACTGTCTTTACTTAGCACTGGAGGAAGATTAACCTTTCAACATTATGAAAATGTTTAACATCTTTGTTGTGCTAATGTCAATTATTGTTGGAATACCCCGCAGGTACATACTTTTTTTTCAATGTCGTTTGAACCCAGTGCAGTAGCACCGGTGCTTATTTTTAGTGAACCTGGTTCTTTTATATAAAATTTGCCATTATAAAGCTGTGAAAACCAGGTTGTCTTTAGCAATCATCATTAGCTAGGACACATATTACGCCTTCGAACAAGTTTGAAATTTAACAATTCGACAAAATTTTTGCGTTTCCTTTTTGAATTAACCGGAAACGATATAAAGGCAAACATGGAAAGTTAACCAATGTGTAATTGTACCGCTTAGCAAGAATTGAGTGCATGCTGTTTAAGCATTGAAGAAAGTAGTTGTTCTCTGCTGTTATCGCTCGTCTTACTTAATCCTGGAATATAAATTAGCTGAGGGTGGTCAGAAACAGTGTGATTTTTACCTGCTGTGCACAATTTTTGCCTAATTTTCGCTATTGAGTAAAGAGCATGTCAAATCGACTTTCGTTTGTACGTTAGTTTTATGTTTGTTCGCTTGTTTGTTTGGGATTTAACGTCGTAGTAAACGGTGTGTCACTTTTATAGCAAGGTCTTATACCCATGCAGCCGTGATTAGAGAATTTGGCAACAGCCATGAGTATGGAATCTCTGTCTATGGAACTAAGCCTTCCACTCTCTCTTCGTCAAAGCATAATCGCGTCAGTCGTACTTGTTGTACTTAGATCGGATGTGGGCCTACATGTCGCATATATAGTGGTGATTGATTGATTGATTGATTGGTTGATTGATTGATTGATTGATTGATTGATTGATTGATCGATTGATTGATTGGTTGATTGATTGATTGATTGATTGATTGATTAATTGATTAATTGATTAGTTGTTTTATCCCGTGCTTAAAGGTATTTCACCTATATGACATGTATAATTAACATTGGCAGAATTAGCATATGTGAAGTGTTTTGATACTCCATAGTGCTACGTAAAGACAGCATAGCTACACTACACCGATTTGTATATTGATATTTAAATGGAATTATACGTCTTTGGATAGTACTGATTTGTCATTTGACCCTTAACGGATTAAACCACAGATATACTTTCACGATGCACTGATCATATGTATCACTGGATTAAAGAAGAATTCTTATTTGGTAATACTGATCAGCAACACCAGAATTAAAAAGGTTGAATGTATACAAGTCGTGGTATTAAAGGCTTACTTACTGCTATCAGCATACATCTTATCTGTGTTGACTTCCTTTGAGTTTTAATGCAGGAACACGTAAATAACCGCAAATCATAGTTTCACGAAGCAGGAAATAAGACTACATAGGCTGTATTTTCAGTATCTTGTCAAGCTCTTCACATATTTATTACATTCTGGACATGATGTGCCACCAGACCTGTTGATCCGTGGAACGTGGTGAACTACAAAGGTTCTAGAAGAATATGGTAAAAGCAATGAGAGTTTTCCCATGGTTAATTTCGACGTAAACGTGTGTAATTAATTCTCGTCACATGTTTGATCAAATTATTTATCAGAGGTACATGACAAATTCCAACAGTTTCGGATCATATTGTCTAGTCGATTAATAAGAAGATAAACATTTAGTATGACGTTCGTTAAGATTATTAAATCCAGAAAGCGTATATTTGATTGTAGTTCATTTTGTTTGTATCGAAGAATGTAAACTGTGAGAGACATTCTCTTTCAAGACTTCAGCTAAACGTTTATTGACGAATCATCAAAGTACACCACCAGTTAGCCCGAGGATGTATGTGCCAATAATAGTATCAAAGCAACTAGGTCATCTCTTGTAACTAAATTGAAATCAAAAGGAGTTCTGTTTCCTTCAAACTGTAACAGGAAATATCCACATGGACCAGACACGTTCGTCCGACGTCTAGCGGTCTTCCACAGACACAAATTAACGTTAAACATCCGGCTGGTTCAGTAATTTACAGAAGGGTGACAAATGTTTGTTGATTTTAATACATATCTGTGACGAGCCACAGGGTTGATAATACATGCGCTAAATGTACCCGGATTGAGACATAAACAATCATGCCTGGTATGGCAAGCCGTTTTATCACTTCTACCTTTATTCTACATAGGTCGAATTAGTTCTGCTTGTATTTTACTTATGTACAATTCTTTTGCACATATGTGAAATTCTTTTTAACTTATGTAAAAAAGATTTTAACTTATGTGAAAAACAATTACATAAGTAAAATAATTTTGTTTTTAAAAATGTGAAAAAGAATTTCTGTGAAGTTCTTTTTCACATATGTAAAATTCTTTTCACATATGTTGAATTCTTTTTCACACATGTAAAATTCTTTTTCAGATATGTGAAATTCTTTTTCACATATGTAAAATAAATCATTTATTTTACGTATGTGAAAAAGAATTGGCAAGCCGTTTTATCACTTCTATTTTTATTCTACATATGTTGAATTCTTTTTCACAAATGTAAAACAAAAATGTGAAATTCTTATTCACATATGTAAAATAAATGACTTTAAAAAGAATTTCACATATGTACAATAAAGTTAGACGTGATAAAACGGCTTGCCACAGCCTGGTAGATTAGATATATTTAGAAGATAGATATTTATAGTATAGTATTTCTTATGTGGGAAAGAATTGTGATCATATCTTATTCCTTGCCGCTTTATTAATTCCTTCCACACAAATTTTTTTATTACTTATTACTAATTATTGTTGTTTTGGTCAGCTGAATTCTTTACTTCGACACGCTAATTTAATGATTTTCTTACCCTGCAAATATATATACAAAAAAATTTAAAAAATTATTTTTTTGTTTTATCTATCGTGCATGGTCAGAAGTGAAAGTTGAACTTTTCACATCTGATCCATGAAGACAAAACAGTATAAAGGTGAATATTGTTTGCGCTCTCGGAAGTCTTCGGTCCAGGCAAATATTTTGGAGCGTTAACATTGCTCTCATATCAGCAAACGACTGATCTTGGCGGGTCGTGTCAGAGCGGAAGGAAGTGGCCCTATGGGGACAGACCGTTAAACCCACACAGGAAATGTTTTCTTCGGAGTAACAGAATCGGTTTCACAACAAACAAACCTAAAGCCCCCTCGCGTTGTTTTACCGCAAGTCTATATTCCGACAAAACGGTAGTTCGCAAACATCTGTAAAAGAACCTGATGTCGACGAACTTACATTGGTTGTCATTAGTTACTTTAAATCACGATTACCAAATGCTATTGATCCGTATTTACATCGCAGCCATTATAAAAATTATTTTCCCTTTGAAAGATCATTGCAATTGTTAACCACAGTTCCATTTCAATATAATTTTTTATTAAAGAGAAGGAACATTTTGCTTTTCTCCACCGGGATTCCAACTCGCAAGGTGTCAACAATTACTGTAAATCCTTAGTGTTCAAATTGGGTCATACTGGCTTTGGTTTAAATCAGATAGATTAAACTTATAGCCTTAATATTCAAACACATCATTGAGTAAACGTCAGGAAACCATGGATTGATCGCCCCAAATCTCTCTTAATTCTGGCCTGTGATTGTTTCATCTATTGTGAAATAGCACCTGTTCCCTCCTGCCTCATTTCAACAGAACAGAAGGCTTTGGTAAAAACCACGGTCACATCGAAGCAGCTATAGGATACGTTGTCTGACACGCTGAACCATGACCGCCGTCCCATTAGATTTTTAAACAATTATTATACCGTAAATTAAATGAGCATGGTATATGCTTCAAACGTCTATAGAGATAGTCTCAGGTCTAATTAGGACTCCAATATACTTTGGGTCGTGCTGTCTGAATCGACATTACTTTGTGCCATGCAATGCCAACCCGACGAAATCCACTTCGCCCAGTTATATCAAAAATAATCTCATTTAATACACCCAAAGGGAAGACCAATCGTTTGATGCCGTTGTGATGTTACTCATCATCACTCTTCGTGTCTGTTCTTTTTTTTAATTCCGAATCATCTAACGGGACAGTGGAATAAACGTGATGTGGCAAAACTTGATCTATACGGTAACGTAGACTGACAATTCAATGCGTGTATGTCAAATTGGTCACTTAGAATTTCAGTCAGGTATATCGACTGTGTTTATTCTCTCTTTTACAATGTTAACACTGCTGGTCATCGTACCTTACAGACATAACGATGATTGAAGGCTGGGTTAATAGTCCTGTAGTCCTCAAACTGTCCACTCCAACAATTGCGTTAAATAACTATCAGAAAGTTCAAAGCAACATAAATCTTAAACGAAATTGGTAAATAATTAAGTTAGAAGTTGCTTAGAACGTTATAAAAGTCTTCTTTGACCCTTGTGTTATTAATAGGATTTATGGAATATCTCATAAATCAGGTTGTGAAAGGCAAACGGAGTTGGTTGAGTTAATTCACATTTGAATACCAGCCAATATCAAACTTGTCCGTCTCCTAGGATTACCTCCCTTGTTAAGGAAGAGTTGTCTTCCTCCTTATCTCCCCTTGCGGTCTTGGAAAGAGCGTAGTTTCAAGTTAACAAATTTTTAACCAAATTACGGTAAGTAATCTCAACCATCCATTGTTAATAACTGTTACACGACACCCACCCGTTCCCTCCCACTTTAATAACATGATGAAAATCTGTTTTGAATATATACTGCTGGTTGTTGTTTTTTGTGTTTTCAGAATGTCTGAACTTGTTGTATTGGAGATGATGATCATCTTTCATTGCGAGTTTTCTACTTTACGCTCTGGAGAGGTTGGTAACAACGTACGTTTTCCACATCGGCAGCAGACTTTCACTCACCACAGAATGGCGGTAGTCGCTTCAAAAGGAGTTTTGTCAGTATTTTTGATATATTGATAATTCACCAATACTACCATTTGATGT
>JAQQZZ010109956.1:0-15533 GCA_030265115.1 Mopalia vespertina | reverse complement strand
CCCGGGTGTATCTAAGAGTCAATGTCTCGACGTAGGAAGTAGAATCGATTAATTTTTAAAAAGAGATATCGCCCTGTAATTGCCAGGACCTTTTACATCGCCGATTTTATATAGGGATACAACGATGGATGTTTTCCATTGGTCTGGGAGTTCACCATTTTCAAATATTTGTTTGGACAGATTTAGTAAAGAACGATTTACAACATTTCAAAGAGCATTTACAAAATTCACTAAGTAAACCATCGATATATAGCTGGTGATTTGTTCCTTGTTAAATGATCGTTGGAATATTTGACATCCAGCTCAGTTATTGGTACATTAAGTGTTTTAGTAGCATACTGACAAGTTTTCAATATCGGTGGAGTTACAAACGCTGATAATTGGTCATCGGCCGGAATTCCACAAACTATCTACATTGTGTCTTCAGATGTTTACATTCAATGTCGTGTCATTTGTGATTATTAGTTAATTCTCCCAGCAACATTTCGTTGGAAACATTCCGCTGGTTTTAGACTTTCGTCAATATTATCCATTAGCTCCAGTTCAGCTTTAACAATCTGTACTTTGGAGTCGTTGGAGTTCAAATTTTCGTCATATTTACTTCTTTAGCTTTTATTCTTCCATTTATAACCCCTGGTAGTGGCACATACAATTTCGAAAATAGAACTACATTTGATGTTAACGAGAATCGGTAAATGTTTTGATTCTGTTCGATTTCCAACTTTAACAGTCAATAGAGATACGACGTAGAGAACTTAAAAACATTCTGTCCTGTTCGTTGAATATTCACCGGCGTGTTCAATACATGAACATATACTCCCGTGCAAATAAAATTATAAACCAAGCATCTCAGGTGAGGCTATTTAGATTTTGAAAAAATGTACCACCATCATTCTCATTTGTTTGTTTGATTGGGGCTTAACGTCGTACCCAAGGGTATTGCACTCATATGACGACGGATTTTCCACTTCACACTGCTCCTTGCCTAATTACGGTGGAAAACCTCGTAAAAACCGCCCCCGCGATTGCCGGAGCCACATCGTGTGACTCACTCATATACCTGGTGGTCGACAGACGATCTCGATCCCGTGAACGGTAAATCGAAGTAGGATTAGTAAGCGCACACGCTACCACTAAGCCACGGCCGCGGGCCGCTTTTTCTCGTTGAGGATCACGTGATATGCTTAAAGAGATCCAAGCAGTTTGCGCCGAATTTGGACCTTACCGCGGGATCCTTACATCGACCAAAAGCGAGGAGGGTTCTGCCGAGAAATTATTGATTTTGACAAGACATTGGACGTCGAGTGGTCGTTTAATGGATCCGCCTAACCCACCAGTATTCAAGGAAAACGAGATGGTTTAAGTCAAGGTAAGGCCATGGAATTTTTGTATATTGAAAAAGTGCAGAATCATGGTAGAGTTCGCATTTTTGTTAAAGATTTGGAAGACTCAAGAAGCGTAGCTCTATGTTGATATGGATGGTGAATATATATAAAAACAAGCTTTATTCCTCTAATACACGCGTTTACAGATAATCTCTGGTTCAATTGTTATCAAATATTTAATTTTAAGGTCTATAAATAGCAGCCCCATTTGATTTCATCGTTCAACGCAAATACCAGGTGTTCCAGGTTGAGTCAGGCGAAAAGAAAGAATGTTGAAATTAAACATGACCTACTTCGTGCTATTATACATACTAGTAACTACGCCGCTCTAATTACATTAAGATCTTTAAACTGGGTTGATTAAACTCACCTTTAAGCACACTTTAGACCTGCTAAACAGCCTGCATGTAATATATTAACCGAACAGAGTCTATAAGGATGGAGGAAGACAAGCGGTACTCTGAAATAGAGGCAGCTCAATTTCTCGATAGAGGAGGGCTATGGCAATGGAGGCAACTTATTCTAATTTTATTTACATTTATGTCCAGTCCGATGCAAGCCTTCTCGATCATTTTCATAGGTGAGTAGAATGTACATGAATAGATATCAATTTTTCTAGTAAATTACCTCGACATATTTTACTATGTTTAAACGCACACGTAGAACTATTGGGAAACATTTATATCCAATACGTACTGCGATTAATCATTGGCATATATTCCCTGCTAACTGTTATAAAACGCAGGCGGACTTGTTTTGTGCGTCAACAAATATTTCTCTAAAGCATGCATCTGGATCACTAATTTGATAACACAGCCTAAAGGTCAGTTCACACTGGACGCGACCGACCCTCGCGTTGCTCTCTCGCTGCACGAAACTAAGGTATGTTTTTGTGGTTTAAGGACTCTACCGCTAGTCAGGGGTAAAATTTTGCCTTTTTTTTTTTTTGCCTTTCTGAAATCTTCTTTTCATAATCTTGATAATGCAAAAAACAATTGACAAAAAATTAAGTATTTTGGAATGGTTTTTTTAGATTTAAGTTGTAAATTGCATGCCTCAAAGATTATGTGTATCGGAGGGAGGAAGGGATAAACGTGATTATCTCACCTCAACTGACTGCTGACTATAACCACAAACTAATTCGCGAAAAGCCAACAGATCTATTGCATGACCGTTGGGGATGTGTATTTGAACTGAACACTAAACATGGAGAACAAATGTTTTATACAAACTACCTACTGATAGCCATTCACAAAGGTTTGAACGAAATCATTGATGCCGACTTCACTCAAATTTCAGAGATAAAACTGTCATTTAAAGACGTTTTTTTAAAATTATGTATTCAAAAATGAATGCAATAGATAAAACTCTAATTCGCCATTTCATTCGATTAAAAAAACATGTTGTTTATTATATTTATTGGGAGTAATTTAAAAACAATCTGGAGTTCAGTCATTTACACACATTTTGGCTATTTTCTCTGCTTTCATTTTTCTTGATTTTTACCATTTTAATCGTTTATTTCTCGTAAACTATTTGCACGGTCTTTGAAATTTGGCACACACAATCTTAAAGCCATTATCTAAGAAACCGTCGTTCAGTTTTTTAATATTGATTTTCGTTTTGAAGGTATTAAGCAAATACTTTTTAAGGGCGGATTTTTATATTTTACATATGTTTTTATCAATTGTGCAAAAACTAACTTGAATTTACAAAAACCGTGTGACAGTTTTTTAGTCTAAATACTTGACTACAAAGACATGGAAGTTTGAGGAAAAAATCTCTAACCACCTTAGAAAAATAAGAGTTATAAACATAGGTCCATTTTTTAAAAATTATTTGACGTTTTTGTTTATTTATGCCATTCTAAAATAAATTGAATCATAATATAACATTATATTTAGAATCTTGAAGTCTCCTCTTTCTAAATATATGTGGTGTTAATATAATCATCAATTGGAAATCTCCGCAAAAATGTCGCATTTTTTACTCCTGACTAGCGGTAGAGTCCTTAACCTCTTACTCAAGGGTATTTCTCCTATATGACGACGGGTTGGCACACTGTTCCTTTAGCTATACAATGAACAATGTTCTCAGTTCAAACTACATGTATTTACTTTAAGGGTCTTTGTGTTATTTTATATACTTGGTTTCATTTCTATTTTTGTCTTCGGCTTAACAGACCGTCAGAGACCATTGTATTGACTTTTCAGTGAAATTTGCACACAGAGCCCTTGTCAAAAGAATATGTTCATAATATTGATATTTTAAGTTTGTTTATATGTTAAACTTATTAATTAACTGACTCACATGGCTAAATCTAAATGCGTCATAAATACCTGAGCATAAGACGAAGAAGGCATTATGTTCACTTTCCCATGCTAAATTACAGGACATGGCTAACGATCGTTGTTTCATCCGTCACAATGTTGTACAAAAGGCAATACAATTCTGTCTCTCATTTTTTTATTTAATATATTTCACCATCATTAACTATATACATTTACATGTATATACGCAACACACAATGACATAAGGGACGGATCCATTCCGTTAACTTTGTTTCCTCAACACAAAGAGTAGATAACAAAAAATATCCAAGTTTAATATAATTCAACTCTCAAAAGAAGTAACTAGATGTTATAAATTTATGTGCAAATTATGCTAATGTCAAATAATACATTGTACATGGTTTCTGATTTTGAAAAGAAAAGACACTTGTAAGCTGTTTAATAAATTTGAAATGTCATAATTCATCTTGGCTTGGTTGTGTTTTTCTAAAGCAGGTTTTTTTGGATGTAATATTAATGTACATTATTTTATCCCTATTGCATATAATGAAGGGCGATTTGTCAATTAGCTCCATAGGTTTGTCTGTCAAAATAATTATCTTGTCTTCACAAGTCCTTTGAAAGTAAGTAAATTATCAGCATAAGAGAATTCACATTTCTTGAGTGGTAAGTCTCAACCCTACATACATTATTGCAGTTTGCTATTATAATAAATTGTTCTCACAGCTCAACTTAAAGTTCAAATTGTATGTTAATAATATTTTGCATAATTTCATCAGTATTATACTTGAGAATGTGTATTAACTCACTGAAATTGTCCAAATTTCACATTAGAGCATTGGTAAGCCTATACACTTTCTCTGATTTTAATTTATCAACTTGAATATGCCAATATTATCACAAGCAAATGATTGGATGATAGTGAGGTTATTGGATCTGTGGAGATATGTCATGCTAAGAATCTCTCTGTGTGTGAAAAATGATGTAGTTGAGGAGTTGGTAATTCCTCTCCAATGATCATGATATTTTCAGGGAACAGATAAGTCAAGGTTCTGGTGCAAGAACTGAGAATAATCATGGGTCTGTCAGTGGCTGGATTTCAAGGGAACTCATTAGAAAATTCGGAACACTGTCCACACTCGACAATTGGAGCTGGTAAAAAAAAGAAAACAATTTTTTGTTACAAACAAAAAATAAATAACAATATATTTACTTATTTTATAGGCATTTACAATGTGGAACTAGACAGAGGTTTAAGTAAACAACCATAATATCTCATGTGTGCATGGCAACTGTTAAGTTTCTTTTAGTCCTCCAGTGCTAATTTAACTAACTAGCAAATTCAGCACCTTTTTGGCTTGCTTTAAGGGGTGGACACACTAGACGAATTTAGAAGAGTGATGTAATTTACGGGCGATCTTTCAAAAAGCAGTTACTTTCAAATTCGCCTAGTGTGTCCACCCAGTCGCCCGAATTAATTCGGCAGCAAATATTCGGCCAAATCACCAGCGAATGAAATTCGCCTAGTGTGTCCACCCAGTCGCCCGAATAAATTCGGCCAAATCACCAACGAATGAAATTCGCCTAGTGTGTCCCCAGCTTAAGTCAGACCATACTGCCTTTAGCCCGATCATAGTCAATTTAAAAATATATATCTTGACAGTACTGATTGAAGACACTTCATCAGGAACTAAACGTTTCGTACTACGGTTGTATATAATAATAAATCAGGGTTCTGCCCAAAATTTTTTGAGTGGGGCCTCTCAAATGAGCATCACGACCGTCAAATATCTTTTCGGATGACCTCTCTTTACTCTTAGTCCCATCAACGAGTCCTGACATCATCACAGACATGTTAATTGGCAGTGGCGCCACGCTTGTTTGTTGTATAGACTTTGATGTGTAAACGCCCTTTGGATTGGCCTACGTGTTTCTACCATAGTCCAATGAAATATTTGCCACGTTGTCTTCGAATTACAGCAAGGGATATATATATTGAAGCTTAATGAATTAAAAAATATGGCATTACACTGCAAATTTTTTAAAACTGTCTGACCTTCAACCAGGTATTAGGGATTTAGCGTGTATCAATTTTGTTGATACGGTTTAAACTTCGTACATACTTGCTAAAATATGTTGACAGTTTATTTAACTTTGTCATTTCCTCTCGATCCATATGAAGCCAAGGGCCTCTTCACACAGTGCATCTCAGTCCATTTAAGATATTACACACGTTTCCATTGATCCCCTCCAATATGCAGAATAGATGTTCGTTAGGCCACCATCAATTCACCTGCCAATCTATGTAATTTCCGCTGCAACTCGCGTCAAACTTTTTCTCAAACCATTGACTTGCAGAACTCGCACCGATCACGCATTACACAACATATTTTCCTCCAGTCACTAGAGTCTTCCTATTTAGACCCACTATGCCATTAATATATTTTGCTTAGCTAAGTACGGAACGAAATGACGTTGTGGAACGTACTTAAGCTAAGTCAAAAAATGGAACTTAAGCACGAAGACTAAATAAACTTTTGTGGAATCGGCCAACCGGGCGAAAACTATGAGTATGGAAAGGTGACGTGTGAATTGAAATCTCGAAATGTTGGCAAAGGAGGTTATTAATCTTTGAAAGGAGGTCCGCTGTGATAGGGATCAGGGTAGGGGTGGAAGTTTGGGTGAAACCATGACTTCGGAGGAGTCCATTATTTGGTCAGTTCGAACCCCTTGAAGCGGAATTAAATCGAGAAAACCCGAGGTATCTCAAACTAAGTGCTGCAAAATTAGAATTGTACAATGTATAATTTCTCTCCGAATCAAAAGAGATCTTCTTCAACAAAAGTTGAAATCGGATGCTTTTTGATTCCTTGTTAGTTTGATAAGGAAGGTGGAAAACCAGATTAACATGTTAATCAAGGTGTTATCGTAAACCTGTTTGAAACATCACAGATGGTAACCTCGTGAATATTTTTAACCTGCCATATTGCTAATCAGAGTGCATTTGCCCTTTGAAAACAAGTGGGATTGACATTCCAAATGGAATAGTTGGACTTTCAAGATTTAATACACACGTGAATTGGATTTGTCTTTACTGGAAATATATACTGACTACAGAAACATGACCAGTCTAGAATAAACCTATTTTATCTTTTCTATTCTTAAAATGAAACTCTTTTAATCATACATTTATTTTGTTAAAGAAAATCGTTTTATGCACTGCATGTTGAAAAGTTTACAATATGACACGTTGTATTAAGTTTGTTAATTCTATAAATAATAGAGACCAAGAAAAACTGAGAAAAAAGCCAAGAATTATTCGCTTCAATTAGCATTTCAACAAAAACAGTCATGGTCACTTCCTTGACGCAACCAACAAAAACTTTTCAAAGAGTAATCCAGAACAATCTGACCACAAAAATATTGTCGCTGACTTAGGTCTTCTAATACTGGCGACCAAGAGAGAGTTGGTCAAAAAGGGACTTATATAATTATACGGTTGAGGTAACATTTTGAAGAAAAAAAAAATGGGTTGCCCGCTTAAGTTTTCTTATACTGGCGATCAAGTAAAATCGTTAAAAAAAGTGACCAAGATTTATTTGATGGAGGTAACGTTTTGACAAAAAAAACCCCCACCCTAGTCTACTTAAACTAGCGACCAAGAAAAACTCGTTCAAACAAGTGACCAAATTTATCATTTTGACCAAGCACAACATTCTATTTGATTATTGTCGAGAAAATGTTTTTTAGTCATGGTTTGATCAAATTATTTTGGGTCCGGGCGACCAACTTGTGGAGTTACTACATTCCTCATAATCATAGTCATTTTCGGGAGAATTCTCTTAAATGCAAGGTATATAACACCTTTTAGTATGATATCTGGGTCAACGAATGGCGCATAATGTATGTACGGTAGGGAAACTAATGATTGAGCGATAACGGATGTTTGCTCCAATCGAAATCGAATGTATGGAATTGGGTCACAACACGAACATCCAGTGATATCGCTTAGTGACTTCCCGAGTGTATACAGACGTGATCACATCAAAAAGCGTGGCGTAATGCCCTCTAGCGCACAGGAGCGCATTACAGTGAATGACAGCGCATTACAGTACAGAGACAGCGCAGGACAACACGCCCTTGCTTACTAGGCTTCGCGTGTTGCATTACCGCAAGTTACACAATTGTAGTCCCGGCCGATTGAATTCGCGTAGACCTATACACTGCACAATGTAGGCTAGTCGTATATGTCTGGTTCTGTGTTTATCTCAGTTGTAATCACTCCATGTTGAATACTGGATCAATACTGGCCCCTAGATTGTAAACATGAATATCTTTCAGATCCTATAGCGTAATCGAAGCTTGTTGTTCCTGTTATGGAAATTATTTGGTCTGTAGTTTATTGTTTCGGATTTCTCAAAAAGATGTTTCAATTATCCACTTTTATGTTATTAACTCCTATGTAAGCACTTTTGAAGTTGAGAAAAATGTCGTTTTGCCTTTGTTAATGATAGCTGATACAAAGGGATTACCGATCAAGGGTAGCATTTGACTTTATGTTAATGGGGATGAAAACACTCGTTTTCTTGTACAAATCTTCTACCCTGTGGTCACCGGGAAGACGCTGAAATCATTATCGGTTTATTTAAATTTTGGAAGGATATCGTTGTTATCATACACGGTACACAATTTTATAACGAAAATAACGCATAGTAAACAAACCGAAAATACAGAAAAATAAAACTGTTATGCCAATATCGGGGAATTTAAAGCTTTAGCTGTAGTATAGTGTGTCGTAAAAAAAAACCCCGCTACATTTGGCTTTTTTAATATTAACATGAGTAAGAAAGTATATATTGTAACAAAATGGTGTACATAAAGCCAATAACTTTAATTATAGAAGTATTGAATTCCATCAAGATGAAAATGAGTAAAAATAATGGGAAAGCTGTCACTGGGGATGATCTAGATTATGATATGATTCCTCAACTAAAATGGATCAGCATCTGTGCAAGCGTGATTCATTTCCGAAATCATTTTAATATAGTATTTAATCTCAGTTCTGTTTCTCTAGTGAACAAATATTAATTTTCATAGCTAACAGTATAAGTATACACACATACAAATTAGGATTTTGGCAACCCCATTCAACTGAAAGATTTGCACAACCCTGTTGGTTTGTCTCATAACGTTATTATAAATTCGTTATTTTGAGTACTGTCTTGTTTCCATAGTAGGGTATGCCACTTCCAATGACAATAACAAATACCAACTTATATTATAGTTATAGGACACACTAAAATATAGTACAAATATAGGACAAGAGTACATTACAGTGACTAGATACACAAATACAAGCAATAGTGCCATTGAAACAAATACACGTTGAAAAAATACAGACAAATAATGTAAATAGTAAATAAGTAAATAATGACAACAACAATAATTATAATTAAAAAATACGTGTTGTTTCTATGGTGCAAACGATATTATTAGTCTTGTATATGGGCCAACAGCAGTAAAGGCACTATGTGTAATTGCACAGTTCTGACGCAAAACATCTTCCCATTTAGATTCAACAAAGCACAGACATAAGAGTATTCTGGTTGTTTTTGGTCCCGTGAACATGTAATTTCGGTGTATTATTGTTTATGTAAGTATTTGTTGGCGTTGTGATTTAAGTCTGGAATGAAGCTCCCGACAACCATATATTTCTGTTCTTTATACGTAAACATGGTAAGAAAAATCTTGGTACGAAAGCAAAAGAACATCAGGCCATTTGTCCATCAACTCAACTTGTCCTCCCATTTTACAAACGACAACACGAGCATAGTAGCGCTGGTGGTATTATGGCCTCACTCGCCTGGTCGCAGTGTATAGTCATCGTGCGTTTATCCATTAAAGGATTCGAGTGCGGTAACACACCACGAAGAAAATTCAATATTCTGTTTCATTCAGCGCATTTTATTTCCAGGATTTCAACCAAAATTCGCCTGTAGGGACTTCCTTGAAGAATCACATGGCAGGAACTTGACAGAGTATGAGGGTATATTTGACGATAGATGTACTTTGGGAAATAACTCTACAGAACTGTGTGAGACGGAGTTTTACTACAGTATAAATAAGGAAGAGTCAATAGTTAGTGAGGTAACTTTTTGACCCAGACTACAACTTTGGGAAAAACCTTCGCCATTACGTTCGCCCCGAGAACGTTACGTAGCGGATGTCTTTTCTTTGACACACTTACGCAAAAATCAGTTGCTTTATAATGTGTAGATGGCGTTTTGCAGGTAAAAATAAGAAAGTTGGAAGACAAAATAGTTAACGTTGTCAGTAACGTTAATTAAACTGCTTTGATCTCCACCTGTATGAAATATGAAATCCCGGTGTTGTAATTTACCCGAGAACAGCCGCAAAATTTATGGTAAAATGTCGAATCACTACGAAACACGGTCCTGGTTTATGACCAAGTCTCTATACTGTACACTATGAAGGTAAGACGTGGACGATTTTAATCAAATTGTAAACCCGCAAAGTCAGTATATTACCTTAATATTGAAAGCTGCTGAAATGGCATCAGTATATAAATTTGGACTGTTGACTGAATGTCCGTTGTGTCCAACGTTTGTAAACTCATAGGAAACATTGACGTAAATCAAGTTTTCTTTTTGAAAGTAACAACATACTCATTACCCGACAACCCCTGTCTTTCTCTATATATAAAACTAGTTTCTGCGACATAATATCATATAACAGCATGTCCCTTTTTTAGACTCACAAAGACTTTCGATACAGGTGAGCACACCATTTCCTTGATACGCGGCATCATTACCATTTCCAGGGTGCACCCAACTGGTTTATATTATTAAAATTACAAATTCGAATCCCATTGAAGCCAATCACATATTTTCTTTCTCTAGATTAATAGACGTTTCCGTATTATTTTTTTCAGTGGGATTTGATTTGTGACAAGGCCTATTTGTCTGAAGTATCTCAACTCTTGTACACAGTCGGAATGGGAGTCGGAGCACTTGCTATCGGACCAGTTTCAGATCGTCTTGGTCGGCAGAAATCTTTCCTTACTGCCAGAGTGCTGTCCCTTTGTTGTTCGGTGGGGCTGGTATTTTCACCAGGTATCGAAGTTTTTATGGCTCTACGTTTTTTTACTGGATTGTTAGAGATGGTAAGTAAGCACAATTTGTTGATCGTCAAAATACTTTAGTTTTAAAGAAACATCAGCTGAGATTGGTCACCCCAAAATCAACGAAGTTTAACTTGCCATTCAATGCGTGGAAGTCCATAGTCCTGAGATGACTGAGAATTCATATGCGACATTATTAAGGTCGTGCCGATCACCAATTGGGGTATCGACCGATCTGTATTATTAAATTTATATACATCTCTGGTTCGCTCAAAACTAGAATATGGCTGCATAGTCTATGGCTCAGCGCGTGACAGCTACATTAAAAAGCTGGACCCAGTCTACCATCATGGTCTCCGGTTGAGTCTTGGTGCGCTCCATACATCACCAATTCAGAGTCTATATGTCGGAGCAAATGAGCCATCCTTATACCACCGAATGATAAAACTTGGTCTCCAATACGCTACAAAAATAAAAGCTTACCCTGGTAACCCTGCTTACAACTGTGTTTTTGATCCAGCGTTTGCAGATTGATTTGATCGCAGTCCTATGAAAATTGCTTCATTTGGGCTGCACATGGGACCACTTCTAGCAAATGCTGGACAAGTAGCACCTGCTTCTTTTCCGTCTTCTCGCCTAGACTTCTCTTTAATTTTCGAGATTTAAAGAAGTCGGAAACATGTCCGCTTCTTTTTCAGCAGAGATTTGGTGAGCTAAGGGATGGTGTCGAGAACCCCTCCTTTTTCGACACCGATGGATCGAAGACTGAAGATAGGATGGCAGCTGCAGCCGTTCAGCCTACGTCTCCCTTCAGCTTCACCCATCTTCTCTGCTGAAGCCAAGGCAATTTCACTGGCTCTAGACCTAATCTCCAAGCACTATCTTCAGAAAGCCGTTATCTGCAGCGATTCGCTGTCTTGTCTTTTAGCTATCGATAGCTTAAAGGTCCACCAGCCAACAATCCTGCAGATCTTAGATCGATATAAAGGTTTAGAAGCCAGTGGAGCAGAAGTCATCTGGGTATCACTGGAAACACAGTTTGAGACAGTGAAGCAAAAAAAGCCCTCAACAAACCCACTTCTCAATCGAAAATATATTATAAAGATCTCAAGCCCAAAATCTTTAAATAACGTTTGGCAGGATGTATGGGACGGAGAAGTCGGGAATAAACTTCACGACGTACATGCTGGTATTGGTAAGAATTTGTACTCTGATAGAATGTCTCGAAAGGACGAGGTGGTTCTAACGCGATATCGTATAGGCCAGTCACCTCACAAAAAAACACCTTGATAATGATAAATCAGAACCAAAATGTGAAATCTGTGACTGCGTGTACGACATCAAACAAATATTGGTTGACTGTGGCGTCTTTCTCACTGTTAGGCAACCGTTCTATACAGTCGCCTCTATGAAAGACTTGTTTGACAACATTGCTGGCAATGTTGTCATCAATTCCTTAAGCGGATCGGTGTGTATCATAAAATTTAATTTTTTATGAATCATTGTAAATAACTAAAATTGACAGAAGTGTAAACACAATATTTACATTTTTAAGATCTAAATTTGAACTATTTAATATATTGACAGATACTTATGTATATACTATTCAGTTCATTTTGTTTCTCTTTTTGACCAAGGGCGCTACTGATTGGAGTTCTTAAACTAAGATATTAACAAATAAATCGTAAATATTTTCAGGCCACAGCGTAGCTGAAATATACCGCTGGATGTGGCGTAAAACACTAATCAATCAATCAATCAATCAATCTAAATCATTTGTCTGATTAGGGATTCCCGTAAATGGGCTGCCAGTCAATATCGACCTTATCTCACACATCAATAAATGTAGTTCTTCGTCATCCAATTTAATAAATTGTTCATGAAGTATGGCATTCATGCTCTTCCGTGCAGATCTGACGAGTCGTTCGAATGCAGATATCACAAAACTGAGACACTGTGGATGGGTTAAATTTACACTATACGTTTTCCTTAACTAGAACACCGGTTCATCTATCTGGTTCAGTTTGTTGATCTCTTCTCTCAAGATTCTTTCACTTCCCACAAGATTAGTTCCATTGACAAACGGTGGATGCGTGACAAGGCTGATGACAGAACTTGGAGATATCCGACTTGCCCGGGGTAGATGCAAGAGCCACAGCTAGCTTATTTTGTTCTTCCTTAACTCTGGCAGATGAAACGGAATTTCTTAATGATGCAACTCTACTTCTTAAGTTAATAACTAAATGTTCTGTAGAGGTGTATATAAACGAGTTCTGATTCATGGCACGACGCCGCAACATCTATTAGATATATCCAATGGCATGACACCGTAGCCCTCTATCATATATTACATAATTAAGGCATGACGCCGCAACATCTACCAGATATACACATGACATGATGCCGTGACATCCATGACAAATCGCACGGCGTCCTTCATCAGATACCCCACATTACAGAAAACCGTTAAGCACAGAGCACAGCTCGTGATGATAGTGTATGGGACCTAAATCTACTCCGTGGCGGAGTGGTCTAGAGTGTATGCTTCTGGTCCACATATCCCCCTCACCTCTGGGGTCGCGGTTCAATTCCGCGGACCGTATGTAGGTTGGTATGCCAGCAACCAGCGGAACGTCGTGGGTTTTCTGGGTTAATTTACTACCCAGTTTTCCTCCCACAATAATGCTGGCCAATGATCTGTTATTGGGATTTAATCCTGTTGATCTAACATCGGATAAATAAATAAATAAATACTATTAGGGAGATCACTTGATCCGAAGTCAAATGAGAAAAAACATTCTAATCATGATGTTTTTAGTAACACAATGTAATAAATATTTGAGCAAAACATAAGATCATGTTGTATATCCCAATTTTACCAAATTTAGTAAATTCGACATAAGTTTTGTTTCTAGATGAGGTTTCTTAAATTGTTTCAGTCATGTGGTTTGGTCCGATCGGTATACATCGCAGAACTTACACCGATTAAATATCGTCCATTGATAACGTCCCTGGCTGGAATGGTGTGGGCGTTCGCGCTCTGTGTTGAAGCTTTGATAGGTCACCTGTTAAGGGGATGGAACTGGAGAATTCTTCAAGCTATAATAACGGTGTTTACCCTTCCTGTCTTCTTGGAAATGATGTAAGTCCAAAAGTATTAATGTTTCAGTTAGCGATAGCGTTGCCAGGTGGGAAATCGTGATAATAGTTCCCGTAAGTTCTGGATCCATTTAAATCTATAATCTAGCCAAATATGAAGAACTTCGGTGGTTGAGGAAAATTTTGATGTTGTTGTTCGATTTTCACTATTCTGAATAAGATTCACTCACTCATTTATGAAAGACTGGTTGGCTGGATATGTATATATGCCTACATCCTGTTTCATTTAGGTCTTCTTTGGCCAGAATTAAAGGTCAATTAACTATAAATTGATTTAAAAAGGTACCGTTTAATACCCAAGTGTGGCAGTAGACAATACAAAGTTTGTGGGCAGTGCATCATGTGTGACACTGGCTCTAGCCAATCTGAACGTGGAAAGCATTCGGCTGACTAATTTCGATTGGCGTTAAAGTGATAAATATACAGATAGCAGTGAAATATACAGATTATTATTATATATGAAGAGTATTGTGCCTTATTAAATCATCTATAGCCACGTGCCTCTGACGTGGTTAGTTTTGATGCAGAAGATGCCCTAAGCTTATATAGAATGTATGCCTTGGAGGTAGGCTGGAATGGAAAGAAGGAACAATGCATAGCTCAAATGGAATTTGAATTGAATTGAAGTTTTATTCACCATAATAATATTAATACCAATTGAAAACCTATAAATAAAAACTTTAGTTCTTTAGTTGTTTTTGTACGATTTTCTGATTTACATATAAGAAAAATTTGGAAATGGTCAGATATTCCTGTATGTAAGATGCCAGAGAGCAGATGATCTTGAGGAAAATTTTTAAAACTATTGTCGATTAATGTGGCAGAGGAATTATTTACTTGTTTGGGTTGAACTATTTGCTGGAAATAATAGTTTGATTTCATAATTTCAAAAAACTCCTTTAATGGCAAATGGCTATTAATTAAAAAGATTAATACTATAATCCCCCATTATCAAGATATTCTTCTTTTCATTTTGACAAATGTCAAGTATTGAAAGAATAAGTTGATATCTTTACTTGGAGTGCGGTACACAATACCTACAAGGTAAGTTTGATTGTTAAGGGTGATCTCTATGAATAAAGTTTCAAAATGACAATTTTCGTCAATACCATTGAGATCATGTCGAATAGAACAGTCTGACAGGCGGAATGGCCGAGTTTGCTGCGTTTTCAGCTCCAATACTTGATTGTATATGATGCTTTTATTTACAACGTCTAAACACATTGAGGCATTTGTCCGTCGGTAGTGATTATAGGGTGCGCCTACTAATCCTACTTCGATTTATCGTTCACGGGTTCGAGTCCATCTGCCGACTATCAGCTATATGGATGAGGGATGCGGCTCCGCGGTATGGATTTTGGGAGGTTTCTTCCCGGTATTTAATCAAGAAACAACGTTTGACGTTAAAGGACAAGACCACCCAAAAACTGTGTTTTCTACATAAGTAAACATTTTTCTGTCTAATGCAATAGAAAAATTGTGATGTTCCTAACCCGATCATAACTCTAGTTATTATCCATTAAAGAGGAACACTGGAACCACTTGAATCATCAAATC
>JAQQZZ010109946.1:0-15534 GCA_030265115.1 Mopalia vespertina | reverse complement strand
ATGACTGCGTTTTTGTTTTCGAACAGTAGCAAAACCATCAAAAACTTAGTGTTTTGCCATGTTGGGAGGTAATCGTCCTACATTACTACGCTTATAACGAACTACCCTTAGCAAGAGATCTACGTTTTGAAATATATCGCTTCTCTATCCAGCTGGTGAATTGAATACCAATCATCGTCAGGAAGACGACTATTTAGAGGGACTTTTGTTCAGTGTGCCAACAGCATATATCACTGACATTGCTGATCGTATATCGTTTTTACCCCTACTTCCATCATACTGAATGTTTTATGCGGTCTGCGATTTGATACACGATACCCTCCGTCTTTTGGAGTTTTCATAACTTTGTCATAACAAATAAAGTGGAGTTGTCATCGCACTTTATTACCTGTATTACCTTTAGACGTTTAGTGGTAATTTGAGTTGTATTTAACCACTAGCCGGATACAAAAATAAATCGCTGCGAATAACAGGAAACGTTTTCACAACTTTACAATAGTTATGGCCACGACCTTTACATGAATCTGTTACAAAGCACGTAGACGATTTTGGATACGGACCTCACACGAATCTCAATATTTTGGAGCTAATATAAAGTTATGATTCTTCCATCTGGTTAATGTTTGAGTGACGAATACGTTAACATATGAAGTATTGGCGAGGTCAGGCTGTGATGTCTGACTTGTTGCCGTGGTTAGAAGTCCAAGCGTTGGCCGGACACTTGAGGCGAGTAAATAAGAAGGATTAAAAGGAACATCTTTACCGTGTCAACATAACGGTTTTTCTACAAGGGGTTAACCAGTGCACGGGAAAAACACCGCAAAAATCATGTGACAGAATTAACTCTACATTAAGGGATCAAAGTGTTTAGTGTGCATTAGGTTATCCCTGTATATCAATACTTTTGGCAGAAGGCGACAAACCAACTTACTCAGTACGTAAAGGTGTATCTTTCAAATAATCTGTAGTGTTGAGTGCGTTTCAATTTGTCATAATAGCGTTAAAATAACTTTGCTTAATTACACAAAATAGTCAATTAAGTACATGAAATGATTACCTGATACCGTAAGCTGAATAGCACATGTTTCAAAATCGGATGTGCCGTTTAGAAACTTGAAACCTTATTTGTCAATAGAAGTCCAGAAGTGCATGAATTTGACATGCACGCGTGTTCTACATAAATGTCATTAATACTAAGTTACTGATATCCAGAAGCACACTCAGTTATTGCTTCTTTTTGTAGGCCTATACATATGGAACTACCTCTTAAGTCATAACCGGAGGGAACATGTACATGTCCTATATATTTTAGCAAACCTAATTCAAGTAATATTATCAAAAACCGTACACCATTAAAGAGTTATGAAAGGCAGTTAGCAACAATTATTTAATTTTGATTTTAATAATATGTATGTAACATCAAATTTTAGAAAGAAAAAATAAAAACCCTTAAGAAAAATTTAAGATATTCAGCTTAGAATCGGTGAAAGAAATGCCCGGCCTTGTGCAATTGTATAACAAATTATGAAAACCTAATAATTTTTTTACGGTCAAGGTTAGGGTGATATTTACCACAACTAAATACTTCTGTTGTTTATACATACAATGTCGATTTAGTATGAATTAAACCGAGCAAGTACGCTGATGTCGTAAAAAAACCTTAATTATTCAGCACATGTTTCACGGTTATCTTTTCTTATGGAATTATTCAATTCAATACAAATAAACTTTTTGCACTGAAAACCTTGTAATTACGTTTTGCAGTCAGTTTTTTTCTTTTTAAAAATTTTGACAAATGTCCAATTCCCAGATAAATCAAGGAACACCTTTGAGAGGAGACGAGAATAAAAATGTAGCCTATCTAAATCAAGGCTTTTCCTGACTTTAAAAATTTAATTTTCCAATGAAAGCTGAGAAGAAATATGAAAGATTTGTGTTTATTGTTAAGACTATAATCTGGCGGTGTCTCTATTAACCTTGAGACGGTAGTTGACATTCCATTATCTACTACCAGCTTGCGCCTTCAAGCGACCAGTGTTTGAGGAAGGGAGGTCAGTCAGTCGTTTCTCAAACGAGACGAGCCGAGGAGTGTCGACAGGCATGCTGGCCACAATCCCCAGAATGCTCGGCGGCTAGAGCATTTGGAATCCCCCATCAGAGCCAGAATTTCTCGCTTATCGCTTCCCTGTATATTTCACGCGTTATGTTGGAAACGTTATAAATGTATATACGTTCCAGCCCTGCACATAAAAACAGTTTCGATCAAGACAAAACAATGTCTTGCGAGTGACCATAAAACCTGTTTGGAGTGGGAGAAAAACAATTCAACACTGATAGACTTAATAAAACAATGTTAAAATAATACGACACTTGCGAATTTGTGCAAATTTAAAAACCTAATATGTTTTAATTTTCCTAATTAAAACAGCTATGCAATTCCAAAATTATGCCCAATTAGCAGAGGAAGACAAGAAACAGGGTCAGAGACATATTCAATCAGAGAGCTAACACTATAGTACTCGCAGTCACAGAATATATTTACATTTGGTGCGCATATAAACTGATTCAGAAGTGAATCGAGAGTTTGATTTTCGTATCAAAACAAATATCAGCTAAAAATGTCGGATTGCGATTCGTTAATTCATGTGGCTTTCATAAATATGTATTGAGCCGCGCAGGTTAAATGCAGAAAAAACAAAAAATGTTTTCATGTGCCAAATATTTATCTTCAAAATACAATGGGTATAGCTCTTTTGCCAATTTGTTGAAGTTATAAAAGTGCAGAATGGTATATATGTGAAAACATTTGATGACATAATCCATCAACCTGGAACAGTACGGGATATACAAAATCCTGGTATACACAACCCTGGTATACATTAACAGACAAACTGAATTTACTCGATCCAGGTGAGGGTAAACTTCACGAAACAAGCTGTTAGTTCGTATAGACACCTTAAGCATATAAAATTAAGAAGGTATATGTGACAAGTATTGTAAGGTTTCAAATTCAGCTAATATAATTCCCGATGTCAAACTGTTCATACCCGTAACACGCATGATGCTCTTGTAATGTTTCCGACCAGCAGATAATGATCGACATACGATGTTGACCACATTAAGCACCGGTCAACCTAAATAATTAATAATTTTTTATCTCTGAAAAGATTAAACGACATTTAGCAAATATTGCCTGACCTTTACATAAATATTATAGTTTTATTGCAATGCAGAGAAAGATTTTGCATGCCTCCACTGGGATTCGATCTTGATCTCTAGCAGCGCCAGCGCTCTAACAGACTGAGCTAAGGCTCACGGTAGATCGATATTATATATATATACTAGGCCTATATATGTTTAAGTCAGCTGACACCTGATGATGAGATAGGAATAATATCTATCACACAAAAGGGATGGTTATCAATCGGTTTAATTCACAGCATAAGACCAATGTGCCAGACAAATTTCACACTTTAATTCTCCAAAGCGCTCAATCTAAATAGAATATGTTCTACTACATACATCGATAAATCGACTCTAATAGTATACATACATATACCATCTTGTGTTGCAAAAGTTCTATGCTGATCACGTGCAGAGATCATGAGACTATCCACAACTTTTCCCCTACCACCGCTGGAGTTCCTTCCAGGTTAGAACTTATGCAGGCAGGATATAAGTGACAAATACTTCAACACAGCATAATGGTCAATAAAATAGTTAAACAAAGCTAAACATGCATTGCTACTAATCGTACTCGTATATTGCTAACATTGTACCATTGCACCAGTAGGCTACATCAGTTTAAGACACATTAGTACTAACTAACCACACACCATCAACGCAAACAATATAGATCTATGAGATGGCTGAATCAATAATCCTATTAATCACTAATCTTATTATGAAGTGGTTATGTTCGATAACATCCGATTCGAAACAAGCCTTTAGCAGAGCTGAGGCACACCAATATAGCACACAATCATGTGGTATATGTAGTTAAAGCCACAATTATTATATTATTTAATATACAGAATGAGTCACGACGAACGCTGGGTCAGCTCCATCGTTTCTGAAGGTCCTACAAATGGTAAGTGAAATGAAACCTTTTTCATATCCTATTGGCAGCACTGCGATATTAACGCCTATATGTACTCATATCTTGGCCGTTTTATATATTTTAATTGAGGATGGAAGTCTATCCGCCGTTACCACCGGCCCCAAAAAAACGCATTTCTATTTTTATTTTTATTTTTTCAAATTTTACATAATCTACACTAAACACAATACACAAGTAGTGTAATTCCGAAAAACGATAACTTCATTTTGACTCAATATTTCAGCATTTATTATGCCATCATCAGGAGAACATAATGACTTGTTTTTTTTACAAAGGGAGATAACTTAAACATGTCAGCTCTGGTGACAAATTCAAATAAGATTTTATTTAAACATCAGGCAAGAAAGAAGGAGTAAGATTACTGTGTTTAGCGTTTTTCTAAAAAAAATCTGTGAAAAAAATCATATATATGTTTTAAAAGGCCGTTGACAGCGGCGGATCAATTTCCAACCTCTACCACGGGTTTATAAAAGCGGGATATAGGTGGGGCTAAGACGAATGAATTAACCCTATACATTGTGCTATAGGTTCGCACCAGACTGCTGATTCTTGTTTTGTTTTTGTTGTTGCTGTATTATTTTGTTAGATCTGTATTGAAGAGGTTGCTAACTTTAATAAAATTTGTCCATAGACCTAGCACACGTTTGTTTTTTACATAATCGTTTATTTATTCCCCACGCACCTCCTAACCTCATGTTGCTGGCTGTAGCTTTGCTGGCTCGTGCAATGTCTTTTCAAAAACCATCAGTATGTTATACATATATGGCTGGTAAGGAAATAAAAACATTCTTATGAAAAACGTTTATCTGAATATCCCATTGTAAATTTTGAACTGAAATCAAAGAAGGTCTCACTGCGAGCATAGAAAATATTCCACCCAGCGACCTTGGAAATTGGTTATTCCGTTACAGACGACATCGAATTGGCGGGAACTGTGCAATTGTCCTAGTCGTCTGGCTGTGGATTTCTATGAATGTGTGAATGGCCTTTACGTCAAAAAGTTAAGCCAGTTCTAATTCAAGAAACTCAGGCAAATACCACGAGCAGGTTTTATTTCTTTTTTTTATATATGATGGAAAACTGAATGTTTTGAAATCGATGTTGTCCGAAGGCCAGGATGTTTAACGACTACTTGACTTCTATGGACATCGCTATTCAAAAACAATGGCCTTTATTCCAGAAATGTAGTTTTGTTATTTTTGCCCTTTATGCCAAATATCATTTCAAAAATAAAAAAAAGTAACAAATCATTAGCTGGTAAACACTCGTGTGTCTTTCTTATGAGGAGCATAAACGTTAAACCGAAACTGATTTTTGGGGAATGTGTCTAAGCATTTTGCAAAAAAGTAGCAGCATCGGCTTAAATGTTGCTAGATGCTGTGACAGCAATAAATTATGTGACAATTATGGCCCAACACAGACATGCTTCTTTAAAGACCATATAGGACAGGGAAAAAATATTACATCTAAAACTAAGTAAATAAAAATAAATATATAAATATATCAGTCAATCAATGTTCTTAACTCTCAGGTTGCAGCGTGTTCAATGGAACGATTAATGAATTAAACAATAACTACAACAACTAGATAATATAAAAGACACTAATTGAGTGTCCCTGTGTCAGTGTTTCACGTAGAGACAGATTGGCAACCTTTGCCTGGATCAAAATTTAGGTCATTCTACCGTCAGCCTATATTGTGCAGTCGGTATAGTGTTCCATCCAATGCATCTATTAACCTTTTTTTTTCCGTATTTACGAAAATGTAATATAAACACTTCAATACACTTCAAAGCGAAAGAATCAATTGTAAACACCCAGTATATTGCGTTATTAACCGTAAATATATATCGCCACAGAATGTTATTCCGCCTGTAACTAGAAACTTAACAAATAAAGCTTGAATAAGTAATTAAATAATCCCTTTCAGCCAAAAATGTGTCGTTTTTTATGATAAAAACTGAAGTCCAAGAACTATATACCTTTCTTTTCAAAACGTCAGATTTCTTATAAAAGTGAATCTCCAATCACAAGCATGGGTGCCTTTTCATAACAAAATTAATGTAAACAATACATTTGGAGTATATAGATTTTTTAATTTACTAATATCTTTTACAAAATATCTTAGCTTATTATATAGCAACAAAGAGAGATATGATTGTCAATGTTCTATTTCTCTGGGGTGTAAATTCCGTTAATGCTTTGTTTTTCTATCCGATGGTTTTGTAGGAAGTATCTAAGAAGTTGTTTTGTTTAATTTAAGATGTTACCAGTTACACAATACACGACTTGCATTGTCGTGTAATCCGGTCAGTTTGTTTTTGCATTTGTGTGTTTCTTTTACAGATTGAGTTACAACACTGATAACATACGGTTACGTGCCCTATGCAGTCAGTGTCAGAACGAGGTGCCAAGGTCACTGCAGCCATTGCAAGTCTACGCCATGATCTCTCGCAGTTGGATTCAACCTTCGCGGTAATTTATAAAACCGACCTTGCTGTCGTTAATTATGAGGAGTTAAACCTAAAATCCCACTGCACCGAAACATCAATGAGTTAAGACTGCTTATGTAAACACGGGAATTACGTGATAATATTACACATCTTCAATACAAGGCTTGTTCCGAACTTTTGCGGTTCTTCCAATTCGGCATAAAGCCCCCTGCTGCAAAGAAACCAATTTGATCGAAAACCCCCATTTTTCTTACCAACAACGTTTAACATGTCTGCCATAATGACATAACAGAGAATCGTGCTATGCAGTGACTGTCCTCTGCAAGAGTTGTCGTTCTTTACTCGTCGATCCACTCACATACCTTTACCCATGTGAATGCACCGTGATCCTATGGTAGAGACTGACATGGTGAAAATAAAACATACCGATCATCTGTTAATATCCTTCTAAACGAATAACGCTTATGATATTTTAACCGTGACAGAAGTCGGAGATGAACAAATTTCAACTTTATTGAAATTATAGGCCTATATATATTTTGAATAAATGAAGAGAGAAAAATTTGCTTGCCTCCACCGGGATTAGTTTTAAAGCAGAACAAAATTATGCTTATTTTAGCATTTTTTTTTTCAGGTATGCACTTAGAATAATCATATTCGGAAATTATAACTTTGAGAGCGGTATTTTATCCAGTGTTATCAAAACAATTAAATTTATGATTCAGCCAACACTTTTTCTCAAACCCAAATTCAAATACACCCCGAGGAGAAGTCCACTCTTCAGTTGTTATGAATGTTTGGAAATCAATATTCAACAAATTGCTCGGCTTGTGCATGGTTGATGCTGTAGTGAGATTTATAGGGAAACTAAAGCAAAACACGTGTTTGGACTCAAAAAGTTCATGAAGATACTTTATGACAAAAAAAGGTATAATTTAACTGAGTTCAAACATGTAAGTTCATTTTAAATCTGGTTGCATCTGATAGATTATTGGGTCCATTGAATCGTTGACACTCTTTCTGAGCGAGCACGTGTTAAACATTCCAGTTGTAGACTTGTTTAAAAAAATCCCTGCACGCATGCAACCCCAGACTGACAATAACAATAATAACATAAAACTGTTGTGCTAACAATGCTAGCTTGTTCTGTTTGACACTATAATCTCGTGTAATGATACAGTTTTACACATTCTGTGAGCTGAGTGTATATCCAAAGATCAAAACTGTTTATTCGGGTTATAGCCTATCATGAGATATTGTGGGTTAAGCGACCTAACGCCTTCTTGCACACACGGGATAATTCATCCACGGCATGTTCACATAAACTTTTTCTTCGGACAAAACAAAAAAAAGTGTAAAACGCAGAAATATAACCTTGAATAAATCAGTGTAAAGATAATACGATTTATATGCTAGGTTGCACCATTTTTTTAATCAGATGTGTGACGATGATAACGAGTTTTACTTAATTTAATATGCAGTTTTAGTAATTTGCTTTAATAGCCGTAACCATTTTGCATTTAGAATGAACAATATTTTTTCCGTGGTAATTTATATCAATATTACACTCCGACCATTGAAAAGTAAGAAAAAAATTCAAGATTGTAAAAGGTTAGTTCTATCCCGATTTACCAAGAATTCACTGACCAAATACTGCCCATGTCAAATTTATTAATGAGATAAACATATGGTACAATGCACAGAAAGACACAGTGTCGTACAAGCGATTGACTTTTTGCCACATATTGTGTGTTGTGTAGCAATAACACCGGTAATTGAGCCCAATGCGGAAACACTGATGGACAAATCAGCCTTTGTCCTGACAATACCAACTCTATTATAGCCATAAATGAAAAACAAACGGAGGTGGCTTCTAGTTTATAATACCGGGGCTAGAGTATTGGCGGCGGGAAGTCAAAGTGTTCTGGGTCGATGTATCGGCAGGTTTTATTTAACAAACCTGTAAAAAGCTAATGATCACATCAAATTCTGAGCCCTGTTTTTGTATATCAACATACTTTTTATTTCTTTACCTTTATAAATATAGAATACGTTCTCAACATCGTTAAGCATCTTTTTAAAAATTCACAAGAAGCATTATTTTCTTATCGACTTTCCGAAGTTAACGTTGTTCGCGTATTCATTAGAGAAAAATATAATAACCCCAGTTAATACCATTGGAAATAAATTAAAGTTTATATCACGCTGAGTCATAACATCACAAATTTGACATATTGGCTTTCACTGCATCCAAATAAGTTAATATTTGTTTTATTATTTAAGTAGGAATCATGTGTCTTTACTTAGAGATTATCCCTAATGATAGGCAGTCTTTATAGACCGCTGTAATTTACTGAAGTCGACACGTACTTCCTTGGTAAAAGAATTCTACATGAAAGATTATTTTTTTACGGTCAAGACGAAGCGAAATTTTTCATTAACCCAATTTATGATATTGCAGTCGACGCACTCTTTTGCCTCATAAAGAATTGTAAATAAAGGATTATCAGCATTCACGTGGCAAGACTGGGGCATTGGGTTGAGATAACCCTCCACTGTAAAACTCAGTGTCGCAGGAATGGCAAATAGGCCTATTTGCCAACTTCATAGTCTGTATCGTAGACTTCACAGGGCAATCCGTTTACCATCACATCACAGTGATATTTTATAAAATTAAAGTAATATACCATTGTATTTATTTTGATTCAATTGCTAAGTTTAAAGGCGGAGAAAACATAAAAATAAAGCTATAGTCTGGATAGATAGCCTGTAATTCGCAGTTACGAAAAATTGTGTTCGGAATGTATGGATAGCGTTTCTTACTCGTACTTGAGCTGATTTGATAACTGACTTGGCAACTCATGAATGGTTAATTTTTTATGCCATATCGCTTATCTCTCTCGGACATTGGATATTATTAAATAAGTATTCACCAATATCATTTCACGCTTATTTCTTGTCAATTAAATAATAGACATACTGTTTTGGTGATGGTGATTATTGTGCATATTTATTGCATAATAGTCAATACTAAAGATTCAAAAATGATATGTCATGGAATTTTCAATATATGTGCGTTACGGTCGTTACCAAGTCAATTACTAAATTTCTGACATTATTAGAAAAGCTAGCCAATTTTTTTAAAACTGCATGCTGATTACAGAGTTCATATTCAGGCTCACATACGTTGCTATATTGATGAGAGTCAAGAATAACAACACGTTTGGTCCAAAATTTAATGCCTCCAGGTGTAGGAGTAATTGTGCACATCTTAATATCAATGCAAATACCGAACTTCACAAGGAGACGCTTAAGGGGCAACAACTAGCCGCATGCGTCTATGTTTCTGTATCTTGCGATTGTCTAGTTTGTTGCCACCGAGTGGCGGTAGGGGTGGTAACCCAAGTCAAACAAACATATAATTGTTTAGAACCTCACGTGTGCATTGTTACTGAACGCATATAGTTCCGCTTATACGCATGTATTTTACTAATGTTCCAAAGAACAACAAAATGACTAGACTAATAACAATGGTTTCACAAATGCCAATCCTGATCAATGTTTTAAACCATTAAACTCTACGAATGGCGAATATCGATTCAATAGTTTCGTTATTTTGAAAAATGCTCTTCTAATCACCCGGACTGATTGGATGAATGGTCTATGAATGACAACATAAACTGCATGGCGATTGGGGGAATCTTTATAACAGATTGAGTTGCGTGGGTTCACTTCCGGTAAGGGTCAATCTGCCAACTTATTTAACAGTGATATAAAGTAACCAAACTTTTTAAATTCTCACTTTCGAAATTACACATACTTTTTATTTCTAGTTCAGTGTATTGCCGAAAAAACTAGTGCAAATGCAATATGCAGTCGTCGAGTGCAAAGACGCCTAAGTACAAGAATTGGTATATAAACATATGCTTGGTTGAATTTCAACAAAGTCCCTGGGTTCATTTCTATACGTAAAATCCTCATAGTTTAGTTTTAATAACACCCAAGGTTAGCTCCGGTTTGATCGCGGCTAAACTGTTGTGTAATATATTACATAAACTGCCCATGTGTAGTATAAAGAAGAACAGTTGGCCTTTGGAAATCTGTATTTTACAAGAAAAAATAATGTTTGGTTCTAGAACATAGGATAAGAGGTGCTTGCTCGCGACACGCTTTGTAACATGTCCATGGTGAAAAGCGATTTCAATAGTTTGTTTATGTCTCTCTTGTTGGGCACACATAAACTCCATCCTGCGAAAACAACTATTTGATTTAACCCTTTTTACCTGAATAATAAAGACATCGAATAACGTAATGTTTTTTGTTTTTTTTTTCAGAATGAATGAATATGACAGCAAACCCAGCAGCGATTAAACGGACATTATTATTCTTTCATTAATACTTGTTAAAATGGTATTGAAACAAATGAAGAGGCCAGAATATATTGCAACAGACTATTTTAGTATTCGTCATCCACTATATTTGTTTTTAAAGTATGATAGGCCTACATATAAGCGGCCCATACATTTAACTTATATCGGCTTTAATATTTAGCTATACTTTCACACTTGTGACTTCCTGTAATACTGTACGTCTTCAACGCATTATTAAGCTATACCGTTTAAACGTTCCAATTCCCTACATCAGATATCGCAGTGGCGCTTAAATCTTCAATTAAATAGACTTAGAGGCTTAATACAGATTTAATTTCACCATCGAATAAGTTCTGAATCCTTTTATTAGGTAAACATGTTTAAAAAGTGGAAGTAACTGGCCCCTTCTGCAAAAATTTCAAGTCTACAGTCAGGGTGGAAGAGAGAAAAATGGAAGGTTGGCTACAGCTACTAGAACCGTATTTCTGTATTTTTAACAAGGCCAATGAGCGATTTCAAGTCTCGTTTAGCATATTAAATGTGTCCAAAAGTTCAATATATCAAATTTTAATGGACAGTACTAATTGAACCCATAATAGCCAGTCAATGAAAAAAAATGGAAATTACACAGTAATGTGCACTCTAACTCTGTATCTCTAACTAAGGCTACATTGCATGTTAGACTATAAGGGATACAGAACTCTGCAGCTACACATGATCCATTACTTTTGATCAGTCAACTGCAATTATAAGTTGTTGTAAATAATATATCTTTGAAACTTCCACTAAATACACATTTGTAAATGTTTATAATAATACAAACAAGTATATTATGATATATCATATAAAATATTTTGCAATTCGATTTATTTCCTTCCCGCCAAATATACCCGTGTGCAATTGAATGAGCAATATAGGGGGGGGGGGTATATCTGTCTCGTCAAATTTATAATAAAAACAACTTACCGGAAAATTGTGTTTATTGTGTTATTTTTTAACTCTTTAAATTTTGATCATCCTATTATAAAAATATTGATATATATGAGACGGATATGTATCGTTACAGCACTTGTACAATGCTCCATTCGTAACTGGGATACCACGGGGATCTAAATGGCGTGTTTTACATAATTTTATATTTTATTTTGATCGGTAGAGCTTTGATCTGCCAGGACAGCTTCTGTCTCACTTTTTTCCAATGCTTTATCTGTTAGAATTTTTTTATTTCTTTTATTTGTACTGTGGACGACAGCATCAACAAATATAACCGGGAATGAGATTCTAGAATATTTCATAAAATTCTTGGATCGAATGTGTTAATCGGGTGAACATAAACTTTACTGGACAGGAAACCGGAAGCCGTTGACCAGCCATCTGAAGCTGAGAAAAAAAACAGTCTAAGTCGCACATGGACACTAAATGTAAAACATGTGATAGGAAAATGGAATAAGAAATAAAGAAACACCAATATAGGGGGGAGGGGGATGTATATTTTTGTCGACAGAGCCGACACGTCCCCCTCCCATATCCCCCCACAGTATTACGCCTTCTCGTTTTGCTTGATATTTTCGCACATCCGAGCCACGGCCAGAACTTCTCTGTTTAACTTTAATAAATATTTAAATATAACAATTCAACACGGAACAAGAGATAGGTTGACACATCGGTTGACGCACTCGACAAGGCTCTGATTTCAATATACCCGTCGGTTTAAGTACCGGTCAATAAAATATATTTTATTCATGACATCAACAAATACAGCAAGAACAATAATTAATCATAGACTTATAAATCAACTAAAAATATAATCGAATTGGGGTCCAGTCCAAATTCTTAAAACTCTGTTAGTTACCAAGATTAAAACTATAGATCTCATTTTAAATGACACGGCGCGTGGTGACAATGTTTCAATAATAGTTCCCCATTTAATGAGGCCCATTAGTCTCACGAAACCTAAACCGAGCTAACAGCAATGACAGCGCTGTAATTATTATATGGGGATTGCATGCAGGACACGCATTGCATATAGAATCATATTCTTCTCTGCCGAAATTATTTGGATTTCGATTTTTAAATCTTTAGCTATGTTTTAACTCCAAACTATAGAGCAGGCGTGAGTAAAGTTCTGCATACTCCTACAGATATACTACGATAGTGAATCAGAACATCAATGTAACGGAAATATTTTTAGAAGCGTAAATCACGATAGTGGGGGTATAGATATGTCGATTTATAAGCACTCAAAACGTGCTCTGAGAACATGCAGACTGTATTAACTATACTTACATGATTAAAAACAAGAACAGTATTTTAGTTGGAATCATGAAATAACTTCTCATGTTTCTTTTATTGTACACATAATGGCATTATATGTCAAGAAATCCGAAATATCGTCAATAACAACAAAGTAATGTGCGCTCTAAAAGCTCAAAATAACACATGAAATTACGATATTGAAATTGAACTGGTCACCGAATGTGGCAAATTAAATGATATATCCGTTTTTGATTACATGCAAATACCCAAGAGTTTAATTCCGAGCTACTCTGCATTACAACCCTTGGCCGATCAAGCGCCTACAACTAGAATTACAGCTGCGCTCCTAGGGCCAGTTGTTCAAAGAACTATTCAAATTAATCCTAGATTAGATGACGTCACTCCATGTTGAAGGCCTATCTCTAATCCTGGATTAGTAGCTTAATTTGCTATTAGCCACTAATCTTGGTTTTGAGCAACTGTGCCCTGGCAGATTAAGTAACCAATGTTCGAATTAAAGCGCTGATAACCTATTTTGAATGTCATACTCAACTTACTCAAGTTTTGACAATTTGTTTAACTTTGTAAAACACTATTGGCATCTATACAGAGATGTGGTGCTTGTAAGGGTGGGTACATATGCAATACTCTCATTGAGTAGGTTGAATACGCTGAACATGTCCGACAAAATCGACCGTCTTCCTTTTTTCGACAACCCTTCACCAAATTTCAGTATTGACAATCGCCTCCATTTATACTAGCAGTCTTCACGTAACAGTCAGGATATAATTGGGTGCCTAGAAGTTTGGTTATATGCGCTCAATCTGCCAAGGGTTGTAATCCAGAGTAGCTAGGAATGAAACTCTTGGCTAGAGATGATACACTCCCCCCAACTTCCTTTCTTCTCGATATTTATTTCAATTTCAATTTTTAAATTCTCATCAAACTTAATCTTAAACAATCTGTTTAGAGTTGACAATGGTTTAACTCAGGTTGTGCTTTGAAGGTCCCACGTGTTAGTCCAAAATTTGTCGATAAACCGATAAATTATGGAGAAACACTTCAGGTGGCTTATTGCAAATATGTAGTTATGTTTATTCACAGGAACGTCGAAGCAAACAGTTAGCACCTTGCCGTTTGACATTGTTTTCACCTGACACGAAAAGCACGTTTTTGGTGATGATTGCCACATTGGAGTTCTTCTGATCTAGAAGGTGATAATCTTCACTTTCCACATTTTGTGTTAACCTTGAATGGCCCACAGGGGCAATGTCACGCCCTCAATGTGCCTTAATCAGCCTGCTTAAAGAGTTAAGGTTACCGTTAATCTCTTTGTGAAACAAAGCAAGAATCGCAACAAAGCAACATCATTTTTACTTTAAATAGCATTTTGTCAAAGGCGAGAAAAAAATAGTGCAAGCCAGGTTTTAAATTGAAGTTTGAAATTATCTTGAGAATCCAATAAATGAGCAGAATGTCCTCCTAAAATTAAAAGGATACGATCTTCGAGCTGTTTTGGTGATAAGAATGAAAAACGAAAACAAACGACACAACCGTCTTGTTGAATATCTTCATATTGTGTCAAAAATGTTGGGGTTATTTTTAGACAACAATAAAAATAACAAACGTGTTTATGAACTTAATAAAATCTCCTTTGTTCTGCATGTGCAAATTTTCCAAAGAAAGAAAAAGTATGTGGCCAAAGGAAAAATAAATATTTCTTTATATCATATAATGTTCGCCAGTATTTGATATAATATGTAACAAGGATCAAATATGACCACGTTAATAAAAAAAACTTGAATTTGAACTATATTATTAATCTCGATCCTTGATGGTGAGCCGACCGGAGAAAACGACCCATGCTGAACAACAAGCAGCGGCAAGTACAAGACAATCACATGATGTGTCTTTGAGATAATTAAAATGTACTGTTTTTACGAATAAGCCCTATGAATATTCATGCCAGATTATCGCTCACATCAATCTCGCCACAACGACCAAATAATTTAATCCCAATATAACAAATGTCTGAGTAGACCACCTCTTAATTAAATCATTTTTAAATCACTTATGCTTATAATAACTTTAGTTTAAGAAAATGGATGCCTGTGCGACTACATGCATTTGGTTTGTTCATTCAACACTATCTAAACAAACATTACATCTTTATCGTCTGTGGGCTTAATTTGGTGTTTAACGTCGTAGTACTAAAGGGTATTTAGTTTTTATGACGACGGATTGTCTACTTCTTATTCTGCCTTACGTAAATACAGTGGAAAGACGAGAGGAATCGTCGTAAAACCCACCGTAGCTATTGTCGTTGTAACCTGTTG
>JAQQZZ010109935.1:0-15535 GCA_030265115.1 Mopalia vespertina | reverse complement strand
TTGTCCGTCGTCATATAAGTGAAATACCCTTGAGTACGACGTTAAACACCAATCAAACAAACAAACAAACAAACAAATCTTGTTCAAAACATGTGTCTTCTTTATAACAATACTTCTCCAGAATGTAAAAGTTCCATTTTAAGTGAACCGTCAAAGAGTTTTGGCTTTGCATATTTACACAGCTTCCATGGGGTGATACTATAGTAATCTTTATACTTATCCGTTATTATTTACATGCGTTAGTTGAAGTTAACTGGGACAATTGGCGCACGGATGTATGCACCTTGTTTCTCTCCATTTTCCTCACAAATCTGAATTGAATGCTTGGAGCCTACATTCTATGAAATGGAATTAGTTATGTTTGTCTAATTTGGTGTATTTGTACCGATGCAAATAAGTCACATACCGGGATGAAAGAGCACTAGTTACAGTGATCGTTAAACATTAATGTAAAACCAAGTCATGCCATTATCCCAAAAGACTACAGAATGTTCTCGAACTCGTCTTGCATTGTGAAATGGTTAGAATTTCGTATTTATTTTTTTATCGGGAGGACTCGATAATGCTAAAGTTGCATAGATTTAAGCCCGCTTGAACAAAAATCAGTTAACGATGGGCATGACACGTGTGTGTGTTGAGTAAGACGACTATTCCTTGGCTGACTAAATGTGCTATCTCAGCTTTCTTCTATCAACGAGTCCACATTGCCAATAGCGATATTTCAGGTCTTAATGTATCCCTTGCGGGCGCTGTGAACGTTAATACAAACCTTGCGACTACCACTGATTGGATTGCCAACGCAAAGGTCAAGGTTCCTTCCCTCGTTGACATTTTAATACAAAACCAAATGAAGCAGATAAAAATAAAAAAGAGCATTAATGTTATACTCGTAAGGTCAACATTGACTTTGTCAGACACGTACACTATTGCGTGTCATTTACATACACGTTGTGCATATTGTGGTTTTCCTTGACAAAACCATTTCTCTAATACAACTTTGATCTTTGTCAGGCTGTATGTCAACTGGAATTGGAGAATAAACTTCAAGAGTTACGCCCTGCTTTTGGACACAATTTATAGTCCCAGGTATCGAAATGTCCAGATGGATGTATCGCGATATCATATAGGTCACAGTCACCCAACACAAAAAATCATTTTTCTTGAAATTAAAATTGAAGGTTTGTAACTGCGTGTCCTTACATCAAACACATATTGGTTAACCATGCCAGTTTTGTCATTGTTGGTCCTACAGCCACCTATATGAAGGACTTCTTTCACATCATTCCTGACGTTACTGTCATCGAAATTTTGAATGGTTGTAAATAACTGTAATTAAAATAGCTTTAAAAACAATATTCACTAAATCTTAGATTTAATTTAATATATTGACGGATTTCGATTGTTAAAACCTATGTAATATTAATAATTCTATCTATTTCTCTTTTAATGTGCCAATGGTACTACTGATTGTCAATTTCATATGACGCTACATTCGTTTTTACTATGCCAAGATGATATGCTTTAAAAAGCTGATGGTAAAATGCTTATACATAATTGTTCACACGTCCAGGTTAAAGTTCTTCATTCCATGAAGGGTCAGAATGTTGAAAGAAAATGGGTTAAACAACTGCAATGTTCGCCCCAGGGATGACACGGCAACAAGAAGTCAATAAAGCCAAATGAACTGCCGTATATCGCGGTCAGATTTGCTTTCGGGATCTAGGTTGAATGCTATGGTGAAATGCACATTTCGTATCCGGTGTACACATTGAAAATCATTGGGGAAAGTTAAAATAACTTGGCATACGGTCTTATTCAAAGTAAAGGTCAAAATCGAATAATTTGAGGTGTATTCCAGTGTTCCTGTACGCTCTCTACGTAATATGAGGACTTTCTGGAACACATGCAAAATAGTATATCATATATTAATGAATATTTTGAACCCTTATATTTAATATATTTTGTGATACTCACAACTCTGCTTGAGGAACCAGATGACAACATCACCAGCAATGTTGCTAAACAGGTCCCTCATACAAGGGATTGTGTTGGATGCTTGCCCACCAGTCAACGTTCAGTTCTTCATTTTTTTTTTTGAGTTATTAGCACTATGGGCTTATTGGGTTTTCAATGAGGGTGGTCGCCACTGGGCCACGCTTAAAGAGATGGGTAAAATGTAGAAGAGGCGACTACCTCTATCTCTTCCAAGGAATCAAGGCGGTTTTCCAGAGCAACCGACTCCGGTATAAGGCTTTTACTTGTTGATGGTTTTGGAGAGAAGGGTCTAGCCCTCTCTATTAATTACATTGAAACGTTTGAACAGCGTCCCTTTTAGCCTTGGGAATGCAGACCTATGGGCCAGATGGGTTTTATTCTTTCAGTGTCATTTTTGTTGCTAATTTTCGCCTTTGGTTTATATTGTTGTTGGGGTTCCTTATTTGTAATAGTTTGCGTTAAAGTAGCCGTTGCTATCTGTGTGGTGTTCACGTCAGCTTCAGAAAGGTGTTCATCCCCAGTTGTCGCAACAGACACAAACACTTTCTTCGTGGCATGGGCATATGAGTGAGATGGCCATATCACTCATATGCCCATGCCACGAACAAAGTGTATGACCATCCTATGCAGAGGCGCCATGTTATATCCTAGTTTCAATTGAAGCCCTCGTGACCTTCTTCAGAGCAACAAAATACCAAATCACCTCTACAGTGATTCTTGCCGTATTCGAACATGTGGCACTGGAAGGATTGTTTTGGGTTGAGGACGAATATATATACTCTCATCTTGTAAGGACCAATGTGGATGTGGTCTGGCACCGCATGTAGTTGAATCAAACGTGCTTAAGTATGTATTTAGGTCTCTTTTGTTTCCATCTTTTTTAGTTGCAAACGTTTAACATAAATTATACCCTCGTCACGGAGCTCAACGCAGATATCTTACTCTGATAGATCAGAGATATTCTTACCTCTGTCGAAACTGACTCCCTAACTGTTGTTAAATGATCTATGCGGTAAAACAGCTACAGGCAACTCATCAATTTTTAAAATCTAAGTAAATTTAGTGCCTGTGACTGCCTGGTGCATTCCACAATAATGACACTGAACCGCATTTTAGTTCCTGTGGTAGGCATTACTGTTTTAATAACGCAAACGGTGATATTTCTGTTATTGATTGGTTTTAATTTTTCCCCATCATTTATTCATTTAAATTAATGTCCACAAATTTTAATTTTTCCGTAATATAAAGGGTTGGATGATGCACTCCATCGTGCGGCGTATTTAAGCTTTACCACCCATGTCTCCCTCCTTCCACGGACTGCCAACAAGGACGAGACCACCTCCTCCCTGTGGAAACCAGCAGAGGCAGATAACGAGAGACCACATCCCACCTGTGGTTCCCAGCAGAGGCAGGTAACGAGAGTTACATGGGTAATATGTTCAAATAGGAAACGAAATAATAAATCTGTTCAGCTGAAGGGGAAATTGTTCCCCAGCAGAATCAAAAATATAATTATTGTTTCCTACTAAACTGTACCTTCTTTAAGATCTATCGATTTATAATGGCCAACACGGCCCACATTGAATATACATGGGTCTTAAATTTAAAAAAGTAGTACATGTGTATGTCAGAGGCAAATAGTTCAAAATGTTCTTTAAGTCAATCGTATTGTGACATGGTGACATCACTGTAAGGAATGAAGTTCTTAAATACGTTAAGGTTAAGGTAATACTTAATAGACCAAAATAACGATTCCCCAAAGATAATAAACAATGCATGTTTTTTTTTCTAACCCGGAGTGTGGGCTTGAAAAGCATTTGTAATAGATACAACTTTTAACAGCTTATTTAGCCTTTGTTTAATCGAAAATAAATTATTGTGTATTGTAAATGGCATCAAGTTGGGCCTACACATTACTTAGAGAACAGAAACGATTTCTGATAGGTGTCATGTTCATTTGTTTTATCGGGATTTTTGTAAGCCGTCGCCTATATGACGACGTACCAGTCCGATTAGATAAAGGAAACCACCCTTAACGCCAGCAGCCAAAAAAAAAACATAGTCATACAATTTCTGGAATACCACTTAATTCTTGTTTTGTGAAAGAACACAACGTTTCGATACATATGGCAGTATCGTCATCAGGTGTAAATTGACTTCAGAGAGGAGAGGTGGAAGCTAAAAACCAGTATTAAGTTTTTAAATAAACAAGGTAAAATGTTCTAGTGCACAGTGTGAACCATAACCATAGATAAGATTACTAACATGCTACATGTATAAAAAGAGGATTAATGTTCCAAAGTAACTGTGGTTATGGTCCACAATGTGCACTAGAACACTTGACCTTGTTTATTTAACTACATGTAATTTATTTAGCTTCCACCTCTCCTCTTTGTAGTGAATTTACACCCGATGTCGGTACAGGCATATTTATCGAAAAGTTGTGTTCGGTCACAAAACAAGAAGTGGTTATCCAGAAATTGCATAATTATGTTACCCCACTTTTAAATGTCGCTCAAAACTGATAAAAACAACATAGGTTAATCAAAAGACGCAATACATAGACATAAACAAATACATAAACAAAGATCGGCTTCCCGTGGGCCTTCTATTCTAATGGCACCACGACAAGTGGAACCACCTTTCTAACCTAGCATTGTCATTTTCGTAGAACACGATTTCTTGCTACATGTATGTTTTCCAATTGAACCCAGCATTATGCGAGCAGTACTTTGTACTTTAATACTAAATTAATAGGTTGCTTTTGTGGATGTTTCGTGTTACTGGAAACTAAATATAAATAATTCAAGTTTTTATTGAGCCCAATAAAAATATTTGTTACCAGATCATATAGGTATTTCACAGTTATACCAGATCATGTAGGTGTTTCAAAGTGATATAAGATCATATAGGTGTTTCACGGTGGTACCTGGTCATATAGGTGTTTTACGGTGATACCAGATAATATATGTGTTTCACGTTAATAGGTGTTTGACGGTGATACCTGATCATATAGGTGTTTCACGGTGATACGAGATCATATATGTGTTTCACGGCGATACCAGATCATATATGTGTTTCAAAGTGATACCAGATCATATAGGTGTTTCAAAGTGATATCAGATCATATAGGTGTTTCAAAGTGATATCATATCATATAGGTGTTTCACGGTGATACCTGATCATATAGGTGTTTCACGGTGATACCTGGTCATATAGTTGATACACGGTGATACAAGATCATATATGTGTTTCACGGCGATACCAGATCATATAGAAGTTTCAAAGTGATATCAGATCATATTGGTGTTTCACAGTGACACCTGATCATATAGGTGTTTCACGGTGATACCAGATCATATAGGTTTTTTTAAAAGTGATATCAGATCATATATGTGTTTCAAATTTATATCAGATCGTATAGGTGTTTCACGGTGATACCTGATCATATACATGTTTCACGGTGATACCAGATCATATAGGTGTTTCGCGGTGATACCAGATCATATAGGTGTTTCACGGTGATACCTGATCATATATGTTTCACGGTGATACCAAATCATATAGGTGTTTCACGGTGATAACAGATCATATAGGTGTTTCACGGCGATACCAGATCATATAGGTGTTTCACGGTGATACCAGATCATATAGGGGTTTCAAAGTGGTATCAGATCGTATAGTTGTTTTAAGTGATATCAGATCATATATGTGTTTCACGGTGATACCTGATCATATGTGTTTCAACATCATATAGGTGTTTCACGGTGATACCTGATCATATAGGTGTTTCACGGTGATACTTGATTATATAGGTGTTTCAAAGTGATAGCAGATCATTTAGGTGTTTAACGGTGATACCTGATCATATATGTGTTTCGCGGTGATACCAGATCATATAGTTGTTTCACGGTGATACCAGATCATATAGTTCTTTCACGGTGATACTAGATCATATAGGTGTTTCACGGTGATACCTGATCATATAGGTGCTTTAGGGCGATACCAGATCATATAGGTGGTTCACGATGATACCAGATCATATGTGTTTCAAAGTGATATCAGATCAGACAGGTGTTTCAAAGTGATATCAGATCATAAAGGTGTTTCACGGTGATACCTTATCATATAGGTGTTTCACGGTGATACCAGATCATTTAGGTGTTTCACGGTGATACCAGATCATATTGGTGTAGCACGGTGATACCAGATCATATAGGTGTTTCACGGTGATACCTGATCATATAAGTGTTTCACGGTGATACTTGATTATATAGGTGTTTCAAAGTGATATCAGATCATTTAGGTGTTTCACGGTGATACCTGATCATATATGTGTTTCGCGGTGATACCAGATCATATAGGTGTTTCACGGTGATACTAGATCATATAGTTGTTTCACGGTGATACTAGATCATATAGGTGTTTCACGGTAATACCAGATCATATAGGTGCTTCACGGCGATACCAGATCATATAGGTGTTTCACGATGATACCAGATCATATGTGTTTCAAAGTGATATCAGATCAGACAGGTGTTTCAAATTGATATCAGATCATAAAGGTGTTTCACGGTGATACCTGATCATATAGGTGTTTCACGGTGATACCAGATCATTTAGGTGTTTCACGGTGATACCAGATCATATTGGTCTATCACGGTGATACCAGATCATATAGGTGTTTCACGGTGATACCAGATCATATAGGTGATTCACAGTGATATCAGATGATACATTGTGTTCGAAAGACATTCAGACTAATTGTTTCCTAGTGGGTTCTTCATACACGTGGGGGCACGGTTCCGGGTGAGATCGATACTGACACTGCGTTGTTGCTTAGCGGTGCTAAGTTTAGCCTTGCTATGCCTACTTTGAGTGAAGTGTATCGCCTTTTATATTTATACGAACTCAATATCATACTCCATTAAAGCATTATTCAACGTAAATGTCCATGATACAAATTCACAGTTTCTTCTCCGAATGAAGTGCTGTTGCCCCTATATATTGTTAACCGTAAGTAAAAAACACATTGTATATATTTAAGCACAGCATTACTAGTTGTACATTTATGATTTTCGTATTCCACTTACATTAAATATTGCATGTTAAACGCTTTTATTTTTTTGTCAATTTAATATTTGTTGCAATATTTTTTTCATTTTGAAACAAAAAATTATATGAAGAAAATATGTTACCAAAACCATTGATAACGCGTAAGTCAATAAACGTCATTTCTTTGTAAACATACAAGTTCCACTTTCACGCTCTGTTGTTATGTAATATAAGTTCTCTTTACAACTTTATAGCCACACTGACATTTACAATTTTGCAATAAAGTAGTCCCACGCAATCTTCTTGAATGCTTAGGTAACTTATGTATTTTACTTAATATGTTGCTAGTTTTCATTGGTAGTCTTTGGTTGAACCTATTAGCACTATGCCACTTGTGTAATGATATCAACTTGATATTGTACTATTTTTATATTCCTAGTAATGGAACCATTTGGAACAGAACAGAGCAATGAAGGCAATTTTCGGAGTTTCATTGATACTAGTTGATGCTAAACTCTGCAGTGGTTCTACCAAAACAACTAAATAATGCATACGTTTATTACACGAAACATGCGTAAATGTAGGCTTACAAGCGGAATATTATAGTGTTTGCCTTTGTCTACGGTAATGCGTTATGTCTCATTTATTCACATTTCTCCTCATATCAGAGAGACCTGTATACCTAAAATCAATATTATCAATTAAAAGTTCACAATTAACAGCTTAACGGATAATAAACCCGCTTCCAGAGTCATGTGTTATCGCAATATATAGTTTATTGCTTTAGTTGTTGACGGAATACACACCAGTCGATCGATAGCATTGCAGTTACTCTGTTGCTTGAACATAGTCAAATTTATTTTTCTTTATATTAAAAAAAAATAATTTAACTCAGTTGTATCCTTGGTAGTAATCATCAAAAGAGAAATAAATTGAAATGAAAACAGACATACGTAAGTGTATTTTGTATTATGATAAACACCAATCCTTACAACAGCCTGGTAGCAACATCGCCAGCAATGTTGTCAAGTCAAGTCCTTCATAGAGGTGACATAAGCACTCAAAGTTGTAAATATATCAAATGTCTCATTTTGGATTAAAACTTTGTACATATTGTTTTAGAAACTATGTCAATTTTACTTATTTACCAATGCCAATGTTAAGTTTTCCGATTTGGCGAGCCAGCAACACAATGTGTTATATTGGCTTTTAAACTAGTGTGGTCGCCACTGGGCCGCCCTCGATGAAGTGGCGGAGGGCGAGATGTTAAGGGCGGAGGCAGGATATCCACAAATGCTGTGGAGAGGGGGATTGATTGATTGGTGTTTTATGCAACATTCAGCGGTTATTCAGCTACGTTGTGGCGTAATATATTTTCAATTGATATATACCATATATTATGTAATGAATACCGATTGCAACCAGTAGCATCCTCGGAATTGATCATCAAAGAGAAAACAGAAACTGAACTGAAAAGGACATACATAAATGTAAAAAATGTTAAATATTAAAAGTCTTTAATCTAAAAACTTTAACACTGCCACGGATCCTTTTAAGGAGCATTTAACATCGCCACCAATGTTGTCGAACAAGCTCTTCACAGAGGCAACATAATGATTAAAAAGTTAAATCATTTCGGATATAAAAATATAAACATTGTGATTAAACCTGTCAATTGCATTTATTATTTAGAAAAATCAATGTCGATACATGCGTTTTGGTGAGTGTGGGTTCTTCATGGTTTTAACCGAGGGTGCAGATAGTCATCAGATTTCAGATAGTCGTCAAGCGGCAGCTCACCAGATATAGGGGGTGAGGAGGGGCGAGGTCTTATATACACCCACATCCCCTCCAAGGCATCCATGCGGTTGGCCAGAGCAACAGACTCCGATACGTTTTCGTTTAAATTAACTTCTATAATTTTTCGTTTTGTTCCAGAATGTATAGAGTTGGGAGGGGATGCCGTCATATTAAAGGCGTGAGTTGGTTTCACCACCCATATCCCCCATCCTCGATGGAGTCCTAACAAGAGCGACCCTTCCGCCCTGCGGTGATCAGCAGGGGTAGGGTACCATAGGTTGTATACTTGAAAAGGAAACAAAATTAAAGTTTCGTTCAGCAGATGGGGAGGGGTCATTGTTTCTCAGGTGAACTAACAATCAAATTTGAATGTCTGCCACTCAATTGACCTATGAGCAATCAATCGCCTTCTGCAATGATCTAAACGTGTTAGGTAGGATGGAATAATCTTTTATATAATTTCACATATGCTCAAAGTGGATATGACGGCGATGTATTCCAACAATAATTGACACTAGCACAACCAAGATGTGAAGCGTTTATTTAATTTTGGATAGTAAACAAATTTCCAGTTTAAAGTAAAGACAGTATTGCTACTCTTCAAACCAACTGCCCTTAGCCAGAGTGCCTGGGAGGATATAGAGCCAATGTGACGTGTTTGGGCAAAATGAGTATGTGGTACCCTTTTGTCAGCCAAATTGCCCCCCATTTACCAGGCTCTTTCATTTTCCTTCGACACAAGACGCAACCCACGGCCAACAGGCGGCTTCATTATCGCCTTACACGATCAACCAAGGAAGCCGGAAAAGGGGGCGGGGAGGGGCGGGGGGGTATAATCTGCAGCGAATGCCGATGTTTAATGGCTGTCGATTGAGAATGGAAAAATATTTTCCTTATCTGTAATTTACAATATAGTAAACGTTAACAAACAATAGTGCAGATAATGCCCCGCTTCAATGCAAACGTACCGTAAAAGGGACATGGAAAAACACGACTCTGTACAAAACCGATGTCGCATAGTAAATAACAAAATGAAGATAATGGGTAGCAGTATATAGTGCATATATATCTACGTTATGTACTGCTGTACTTCATTAACTCAGGTTTTTCCCAACAAATTGGTTTTGTATCGCCATATTAACATGGGACGCTTCATCTAAGACCGAACGTTATTTGCTGTTCCGCACAAACTTAATCAGGCTTCACTTCGTTAAATTCAAACGTTGACCGCACTGTTGATAGTAACGTTTTGATGTACAATGTACATTCACGCTGGTAAATTTAAACTTTTCAGAACAGACCATGTATCATAGAGTTGTTCATCCATAGTTGTTAAAGCAGAACGTAGCAATTTCAATCAAACACCATTGGAGAAGATATTAACCCATTATGTCGCGGTTCGATCGGCTAAAAGAGAATAAATGGGATCGGCGATCTAATGTGCGATGTAACTGATAGGGTTTTTCCAACGTCAATCATCGAACTATTACCAGACTTGTATTTTTTATTTCACAGCGGCTGGGATAAAGTAGTTTAAAAAAGATTTTTTCTCCAACTACTGTAAACACGAGTTTGTTTTCGTAAAGCATAACATATGGCAAGTAGTATCTGTATGCACTCGTGTTTGTATAAGCAATATAAAAACCACAATGAGGAAAATTGATCGCCACTCTTTCTTCCCCTTAAGATGAACTTTGACGCATTACCTTCCGATGTATCCATGTCAACAAATGATTCTTTACAACAAAAAACTAAAAAGCCGACTCTTTACACCGGGACAAAATTTGCTATCCGCTGACGATATTTACATGGATAATTCTCCATGAGAAAAGACGGATCACATCAGTCAAACTTGTAATGCTTCAATCCCAGTTCGACGAGTGTGGAATTCGTGACGATCTAAACCCGCGCCGCATTCTCCTTGACATATTGCTATATTTATGAGATGATCAGACAAAGGAACCCACCATTTCATCCCAAAAGCATGGTGTCGATAAGTGTTCTGACCGATTAACCTAAAAGTGTTTATTTATTTTGTCATGATGATTGATTGTTATTTCCCATGTTTCTGATAGGGTAGATCAGTATTAGTCAAAATACCATTAGATACCGAACCACTAGGCTACAAAAAGCGTGTTAAGAGTTTCTATTAATAGGCTGAACTACTGGAATAAATACGTATTCATCCGAAGACTCTAACTTCAACATCCACGCTAATATCCAATACAGAGAGTTTAATAAAATTTAACCAAAAGTGTATACTTCATTAACGCATTTTACGAGATAAGAAATATTCCAAGCATTGACATAGTTTGATTAATTTACGAGAAAGGGGCATTAATTTCCAACCCAACAAAATACACAGCTTATAATATGTTAAGTGTATTGTCTATTTATAGATGGAGTATACCAGTCATATCAGTGACATGCATGATACGCTAAGCAATCCTTAATTTTACTCAGAAGTAACTGCATATTTCAACAAGATAATAAAACAGCCACTATTCAACGAGTGTTTCGAATACACGAAATACATCACAAATAGCATTGGTCCCCCACCTCTCCCCCCATTGATATCCAACTGATGTTTATGTTTTGCAAATAGTCAAATATATAACACTTAAACCCGTCATAATCGTGCCCCAGGTCGGTCTCGCTTTATCGTTGGCTTGTCATTATTGAAGTATGCATGGTTGTAAAAGAAATGTAATTGAGGACCATTAGTATTTTTTTAAAGTTTGGTTTCTTTTCCAAAACCGGATATTTAGCACAATGGTTTTCTTTCTAAACTACACGTTCAGTTATATTTAAATTTATACGAACCATTGCCAGTGTGGATTATATGGCTGATACATAATTTAATTTTCTAAATAAAAGAGATTTAACAAACCAATACATAAACCTCAACTGCCTGTTTTCAATGTTACAATGGGTCTAACACAAAACGTTACCGGTCATATTTTATGAGACTGCTAGTGTTTTATGTTTAATCAACAATGCATAACTGTTCAATAATGATTTAATGGAGGTTACAATTTGCCAGAATACATTTTGATACAATGTCGTAGTTTCTTGTTAAAATACTGTAATTGATTGTCATTTGATCACTACCGTCATTTTCAGTATAAAATACAATAATCTGTTTCTCTTTGTTGTAAAAATGTTGTATGGACATGGCAGTGTCATTGCAGTTTCCACATCTGTCAGCTTGTTGCAATCGAAGCCTTCGTAGCCTTATGCTGATCATCGAAAGTAAACCAGACAACCTACGCATTAGGCCTTAATCCAATACCTAAATGACTACAAAGAATGATAAGCAAGGCATGTTTCAGATTCTATATATTTCGGTTCTATTAACCCATCTTCAGTACTGAAGGACTTTCTATAGTTGCATTCGTATATACCGAAGAACCATATCAGAGCAACAGGAATTCATAACACACAATAGGAGGGTTCAACAGTCAAACCTAGAAAATTATCAAAATAAACAATAAAATGCAATATGGTTTTATTTATTAGCTTGATCATATCTGTTGCTTAAGACTTAATTGTTGGTTTAGTCATCGCCAACAGGTGGTATAGGCAAATGGAGTGGGAGGGTTAAAGATAACATTTTAAACAGTTAGATTTTTTGCTGGCCGTTAGTCCGTGTTGTTACTAATAGCTATAATGAATCTCTCAGTAAGATATCTTTTCAACGTTTTCCTCTGTCAATAAGTATTGCATTTTGAGACATAATTTGTTGAATGTTGGACATTCTTCACAATCATAGAATCCAGAAGGCAAGTTACATAAATGGTACATATAACTGGAGGGTTCGCACGGGTTTACATCTTGGAACACTTCCTCATTTCTATCTGTACTATGTTCCTTCAGTCTTCCCAATGTATTTAGATATGCAGCCTAGGCATACAAATTTGCAACCCACAAAGCTGTGCTATTCTAGCAGGCATTTTGGGTTTTTCTTAAAGTAAATATGCATATTTTGTTGAAGAATGAGACATAATGAAACTCACCAGTGATCTGATATGTCTGTTACTTTTCAGAATTTTGAACTGTAAAATTCCCTTTCCTTCTTTACCAACGTGTTGAAGTCTTCATTTACATCATGATTTTTGTAATTGAATGGTTCTTAACATTTTTTAAAATTATTTTATTACTTCTGAAGTAAGGAGATCCATTTAATGCGGCTAACAGTTTTATGTTCGACCCCAAAAAGTGAAGGCTGAGCTGGTAAACATTTCATAGCTTTGTTGACTCGTGATTATATCCAGTCCGGGGTGACAGTTTTGTTCGATATATTGTTATTCCCTGATCAGTAATTTTGAGGTCCAGAAATTGTACAAATTCAGATTGACTCAAATTGTCTGTGATGAAGTTTAACGAATGAATATCACACAACTAAGACTTAAATCTAACTCTCTTCACGTGTGCATGCAAATCAGACTCCTAGTGTTATCCTTAAGTTTTTAGTGCGTTTTCCATAATGAAGAATTCGAACATAACTAATCGTTTTGTCCATTGTACGACTATCAATTAGGTATAAATATCATGGTCATCATTCACAAAGAGTTGCAATGTAATAAGGCTGATATGGCATCATGCGGTTTATTTTATATAAGTGTGTAGATATACGTCATACATGTATGAGTACGATATTATAGTACGGCAAACTCTGTTCATCAATAACAGTTTTTGTTTTGAAATAAAAACAAATCTGTTAAAAGCCAATGGCTGGGCTGCAATAAAATGAACATACGTACAAAGGTCATTCCTTCTTTAGTTCGTTTGTACAATTTACCCCATCTAGTGTACAAACAAACCTTAAAATTCTGAAAATACAGTAAAAATCCCCCAGGCCACGATTTTATTTGGACTTTAATTAGAAGAACATGGGTGGTAAAACATGTCAACGCCTCATGATGGCTTCCCCAACCCCGCCTTTACATTATTGAAAGAAAATAAAGGTTATTGACCTTCAGCTTAATCAAAAAAGAAAACTGGACACGTAAATTCTCGATGTAAAGGTGGTCTGGTTTGCTTCATATGCCCTGGAGAAGGCCAAGAGGCATTCGATTACAATAATACTACCACATGCGTTTTCTGCGGTGAGGCCCACATGACGCCTCTAAAGAGTGTCCTTTATTATGTAAAAGAGAAAAAATCAATCAATAAAAATGGAAATTAACATTGGTTATCCTGAGGTTCCATGAATTGTCTGTTTTGTATGTTTTGAGTCAGATGTCAAGCCATGTTATGCAATGACTTTGACTTTGAAAAAATGCACCATGACGTCAATATGTCGAGTAAAAGTGTCTCCTAGCGTCCTAAAGTGAACGTTACAACGACGACATCGATCGAGTTATCTCTCTTGAAAATAACAGTACAGATGGCGCTGCGCTATGGACATCCGGGTATTTGAGCTAGCATTTGCCATGACATCATAAAGAAGGGCTGCTACTTAAGCGGATGGGTCACAGCACAAGATTAAAAAAGGGAGGGTTGACCTTAGGGCTGTCCTGTCCTACTTAGCATGTAGTAGGAAGCGAATGGGTCACAGCGCATGGTTGACCATAGGGCTGCCATGGGGTGGTGTGGGTTTCTTCCCGTGATGCTTTGCGCGCCATTGTAGGAACATCTAGGTTATTTGGGCTAGTATTTGTTATGAAATTAAAAAGAAGGGATGTTACTTATCATGTAGTGGAAAGCAGATGGGTTACAGCGCACCAGGGCTGTCATGGGGTGGTGTGGGTGGCTTCCCGCGAGGCTTTGCAGGCGGTGGACTCTCGCAACAGTTGTGTTGATTTGACATGGGGTGGTGTGTGGTCACAGCAATGACAGGAGGAGTGATCTCCCCTTATGACTGGCAAGGATGACACTTGGGCTTCCATGGGGTGTTGTGGGTGTCTTCCCGTGGTGTTTTGTGCTCTGTTAAATCTTGCGAGACTTGACGAAATGTGACAAGATTTGATATGAAGTGTTGTGGTTTCATAACAATGACAGGAGGAGTGATCTCCTTTAGTTACACCCCGATGGCGGCCACACCAGGACAGCATGTCTGTGTCATGTGACAGCATCGCACCGGGCAGCAGCGGCGGCGGCGTCACGCCGCAGTGACTAGGATATGGCGATGTGGTGAACGTCGTGGCACATGCGCATGTGCCTTGACGCCACAGCTGCGACGTCCAAGCCGCGGCGGCGTCATGACGCCGCAGTGAGTATATCATAGCGTCGTGGCGTACGTAGTGGGGCATAAGCATTCACGCCATGACGCCAAATTGTACTGCGGCGAATTACGGCGTTCTGTGGCGTCATAACGCCGTGACGACGCCACAGTGACGCCACAGAATGCCACAGCAGTACGTCGTGGTACATGCGCATGTGCCACGACGTACTGGGGCGTCACTGCAATATTGTGCAGCGTCACTGTATTGTGACGTATTGTCCAACAAACAGTGGTATGTCCATAGGGAGTTTCCAGTTAATGCAGGATTTGGGGTTGTTAGGCTAGTATACCCGATTCACTGACACAGTGAAGTTAACAAAGCATCATTTGGCGTGGATTGATCGGTGATTTACGCCACATTCACCTGTATTTCAGCTACGCTGTGACGTGACCAGGTTTTCAATTTATAAAGATCATATGTAATGTAATGTAATGTTATTACAATTGAAACCATTAACA
>JAQQZZ010109924.1:4331-15536 GCA_030265115.1 Mopalia vespertina | reverse complement strand
CATTGATAATAAATTTGCACGGAGCCGTTCATCTCCCTGCTCTCTAACCGTTTGGTGCGCCATATCAACATTAGTGTGTCCAAGGCACACTATCAAAACGCCAGTGCGTTGACTGGTTTGTTTTCTTTCGACTCCGATGATGTCCCTTGATACGTTAGTGCTGAATTTCTGTGGAGTAAAGCTCCAGTACAAACACAATATATAGTATTTAATTACATTCATTTTGTTGGGCATTTAAAAAACCTTATGAAGACTATAAATGTAAACAATGAGGGGATAAAATGTTATTAAAAGATACACAGCATTGACCATGTGTACAAATACAACTCGGTTTTAAATTAATTTGCTATGAATGCAAAATATATTAGTAGTTAATATGTGTGGAGAGGCATTAATCTGGATACATACTCGAATTAATATATGCATACTAAATATCCCCTTTTGTCGAGTATGGCAACCTCTACGGCTTAGTTAGCTAAGTATAACACGCCGAAGAAGAATATTGAATTCTTCAAATACATCATAAAGCCTTAACATGGGCGCATGGCGCACGGTATCCAGTAACACTTTAATTGTCCAATGGTTTTAAGTACCACATTAAATAAAAACATAAACAGCCACACAAACATGAACGTTCGGCCCAGTTTGCCGCAGACTTTAAATATATACTGTACTGACATTATTTAAAAATAATACAACCGAATTGTCGTGTTGTTTACATGGTTTATGTCTCAGGGTGTTGACGAACCTCAGCATTTACCCAATCGGATATTCACGACGGCCACCCCAGCCGATATGTTTTTCTCCAGCGAATGTTGTATATAAGTATGTGCACTGTTATCCCCCCCAAAAAATCATAATGATGGTTTTAATAAAATAGTCAAAATATATCTGCAATCAACAAACACATTAACTACATTTTGTACATGAATAACAACCTTCTAAATTTACTTTGAGTGATATTTCGATATGTATAATTTTATTCGTTGCCCACACTTGTTTTTAGATTCGTTGTTACCGCTGTGTTGGCGGTCTCTAGCATGCTTAAATATACTGATAATATGTATGACGTATTTAGTTTTTATGCAAATTTACAGAATGAGCACCTTACCAGCAAGTACCATTTAAAGTCGAGTTAATACTCCGTCTAGATGTAGTCATTACCAATACTGCGTATCAATCAGGCCAACCACCAGGGTTATAAAGCATTAATACGTCAAAATAGTTTGTACCAACACCGTCTCTCTATCACTGTCTTCATCTCTCGACTATTAACGTGTTCGACCATCCTCAATTTATAGCCGATTAAACGTCTATTGTTCAGACAAAGTGACATCTATATCTCGCTTCACTTGACATGAGTGGCGACTTGTCACAGATAAGGAAGAATGATATGATTCAGTATAGAGAGTCAATTTCCACAGAATTCAAGAGACAGCTTATGGAATCAACTTGAAGCTTAAGATGTCAGGCTACATACACGCTCTGTCAGTTATTGACATCATCATCCATTATATAAACAAAGCAAACATCAATCTATGATAGCCACTTTTTAACAGATAGAAAAAGAACACTGCACAACCCGTGTCTCGAATTAAAAGTAACTTTGATGATATGCATAGACTCCTTTTCCACAAGTTTGTATTAAAATGTGTCGCCTAGATGCCACTACAAGATACAAGATAAATACGCTTGTTGATTGTTTAATTTGAACCGATTTCTATTATTAGTTAGCTTATAAGCGTATTATAAATGTAAGTTTCTGTGTTTCTAACCTAAAGGCTGATTCAGGAATGTAAACCGACATCGCACTCAAATTTTTAAATTGAAGCTATAGTTTAGAACTTAACTTCCCTTTGTTTTATAAGGCGACCAAGGAACGACTGTATCGACATAGATTTTCATTGATATACTCGTTTCAGTCTATATATTTTGAAAACTACGATAACAAAACATTTCACTAAATGCCGCTTTGACAAATTGATATATAAAGTACGAGGATACACCTTTAGAGTTGGACACAGTATAGAACATCAATATCGATGCACATCAAGTAGTACAGAGTGCTAGCCGGGCTGTTTGAGGTCACGTGGTGATAATGGTGTATCGACGATGTGTAAATGTGAGCGTTGATCCGAGTATGAACTTAATCTCATTTGTTATATTGGACGAGAAGCTTCCTTCTCTATATTGATTTATCGCTAACGTTCCGTGCTTACATCATTATGCCATTCCTGAAATTATAATGACCAACTTAAAATAGATTTCTATAATGGTTGAACAAATAAAATTACAGATTAAATGGAACGTAGTTAAAATTTACCAGTGTTTGCTCTCTACAGCTGGTATATCTTTCTCTCCATCACAGAGTCGAATAAACTTTTTTAATAAAGTATACCGCAAATAAACAGTAAGTAGTTACTTCTACTATAAATTGGAAACAACAAAAAGAATATTATAGGTGAAAAAATGACGTTAAAGAAGAGGAAGTATCAATCGCTGTCAGCGTAACTCACCAAAACATAAATCAGAGAGACACATTGGAAAAACGGAATTGATAATGAATTAAAGACGACACATCATCAGTTTCATCAATGTTCGCAGATCCTAAGAATGGGTGTATCTTGACTATAATATCGACCGGAACCCAGAGAGATGCGAGATGGGAGAATGTTATCTTGTACTTTCACTCTGTGTGCAATTAAAATAGCATTTTCCTTTTTCTCTGTGGGTTTCAATAGAACGCAGTTCTATTGAGTGTTGGGAACTCCTTTAGTTCAATGTGAAGTGGTTTCAGTTTTCATTTCCCGTCAGATTCTTTTATTGAAGAGCTTGTTGCACGAATTATTTCTCCTGGAGACAATACAGGTATTGTAAGTAAACATTTATCGTCTGATATACAACAACTTTCATACTTTCCTTCTAACGCCACGTTTGGTCTTTGTGCATAGCATATTGTATAGTCTATATACAGACTGTATCAAAATTGATTGCTCAAGAACAGATGCGAAGTATGAGGATTAGCAATATGAATAGGAAATAAACAATATCACTTGTTTCTGGTTGACTTGTAGAAACACATTTGTATTTCAATATAAAAATCTGTGTTTATCTATAAAAGCAGTGCTTGAAATCAAATGAAGGAGTATAAAATCCTTTTTTGTGGTTTTTGGCTTGATAACAATTATCAACAGTTCTTATGTTTTACAAATAACATCATGTTTCTTCAGTGGCGACTAGTATAATAGTAACATCTTAAAGTGATACCTGATTCCACACACAATAGGCTTTCTCTCGGTTCTGTATAAGTGTTATCCTATTGTATCTCTGACCAGTCGTCACTCATGGTAGGTGAAGTTCGATATGGTAGCCAGATTGTCTGAATAATTGACCCGGTATGGGCAGTAAATTGAGGTTTGTCTAACAAGTTAATAGCATATCGATGGATACAGATATGCGATATGGATATATGTCTGGTTTGACCTCATCAAGTTTAAGCAGTCTGGCGTTAGACACGATTGATATGGGGTCTTTATAAAAACTGCCTCGCATACTGTTAGCGTGTAATTTCAGCATTATTGTTTCACATTTTAAGACATGTGGAGGTAAACTGATTTTGTAAACACAGACTGACTTAACTATCAAACAAATCAATCTTTTGTTTTGTTAAATCTGCTATTAAAAACTGATTTCAGTGGCTCAAAAGCGTATTACATTCACGATAAACAAATCCGCTGCTACGCAAACATTTGCTTTTGTCGTGCTTGTGTTCACGACAGACTGGAATTTTACCTACACATTTTGTTCCAAGCTGCTAAGATAAGTTTCTCTCATAGCTCAAGACCCTGTGGATAGCTACACATAGTCTGTTTAATCCATCATTGCATATCACTCGTTCACGGATCGCCATTGGGATATGTGACACGAATCAATACTGTTCTTAACCACTTGGGACATCACCTCCGATTATCTCCCCTTTCAGAGACTGACACCTCTATAAAGGGTCATATTGAAATTGTAGGACTATATACCTTCTCAACATATCACATGTTGATGGTCAATGTGCTTTGTCAGAGTATTAACGGTGACAGTTCAAACTCTGGAGATCAGCCACACTGGTTTTTTAGTTAATGTCAAAGACCAAAACATTCATAACTGAGAAAGTATTATTCTGTATAGAAGGTAGAACATCATGTGGCGTATACTATTGACAGTTTAAATAGATAGCCTGGCTAAACACGGACCGATCAGCCTTTCCAACCATCAACGTTCTAATGATCATCTCGAATATGTATCTGAGCCGGTAAAGCTCACATATTAGGTCAATGAACGACTTACTTTATCAAGTGTTTTAGTTTCAATTTAAACTTCAAGTCATTCAATCATCAAGTAATAATTATTTATAAATATTAAGACAACCATGAGTATTGGGGAATAAACTTTCTCATAACTGAGCTGATTTTTCTGTAAGAAGCTTATTAAAAAAATCAACCAAGAAGTTGAGCGGCGAGTTTCATAATAGTTTTCACTAAATTTCGGCAGTATGCAGTCAGTACTTAACACGAGGAAACCATGGGTTATACCAGTAGGCTTAAGGAGATTCCAAAGATTTCAACTACAGTGTTATTCCGTTTGCTGTGGAATAGAATCAATATGATACCCGACCAACAGCTCTGACTTTGTGGAGAAGGCGTTCAAGTGCAATTTAATTATTAATAACATTGACAGAAATTTGGGATGTGTGATAGAAGTCCTGTGATGACATGGTGGATTGATCACGTGGAGATACGGCCACTGACCTAAATTACAAGTCGATGTTCATTGTTATCTGGGTTGAGAAGTTGCAGGGTGAGACAGGTTCAAGAGTACTCTTGATTATAACGCGTTCAAGGGAGACATTCAAATTTTTTACATGTATCTTTTTTAATGAAGCAATTAAATATACAAATCGCGCTACATGTAAATTTCAACGCATATGTTTCAAATTGCTGAAGCCTTTCGTTACAATAGAGAGTCTGGTTGTTTCATAGGGGAGTTACTGTGGTATATTCTGCTACAACCATTCAGGCAGTAACGCAATGTAGACCTCGCGACAGCATCAACTCAAATACTAAACAATGAAACCTGAACAATAAAAATGCTTTATAGTTATAGCCTTTAGTGTGGTTTTACGTCACATTTATTTCATAGGCTTTTAGAGACTATGGATAACACAGCTGATATAATTGTCAACATACACATTTTTAGATCAGATATAACACTGACTTTTTAAAACGTAGCTTAAATGCAAGCACGAATTGTGAAATTGGTCTAAGTAACAATTGATTCGTAGAACATACACACTGTTATTATCTTGTCTAGAAACACGTTGAAAAACCTCGGCAGTAGGTTTGCTAAGTGCCATACAGTATACTATATTTGTATTATACGTCTGGTAAAGTCAATACGCGGACGGTCGTGAATATAACATGTCATCTCAAGCTCACTTCTGATTTCATAAACGGATTATTATCCTCATTCTCTTAAAGCTTGGTACTTTTTGTTTTTCTGACAACTGTTCCATCATACTAAATGAAGTGAAGGTACTTTCCTAATAATTAATGGATTTTGATCGAACATGCACGTTAATATTACAATGATGAAAATAGCAAACGCGTCGTCATAAACAATGATACATGTAAGTTTTGGCGCCATAAAGCTTTATACACCAATTGTTAACCATGATTAATTGGTAGTCTTTCTCACATTATTTATAAAAATAGTTTACCTTTAAACTGTCATATAATGATAACTGATTGAAACATTAATGATTTATACTATCTTATCGAGTTAGAAACAACGAAAGAAACACCTCATGTTTCTAAAACTGATTACCGCTTTCTCCCAAACTTGGAAAAGGCATTTAAATCCATCATACCAACAAATCAATATCTACCCGAAAATTCATTTCACTCTGCTGTGCTGTTCTGACAGTCTGAAGAACAACATTCACCCATTGCCCCGTGCTTTTATAGTGAATGGTAGATCTTTTTGGCAACATCATCCGTTGTTTCGCCGGATTACATTGCGTCAGGTTGTTTAATCCATCATTTTATGTCTACTTATTTATAGGTCACTAGTCTTTAAGATAAAGGAAGTGTAAAGAGGCCATTTTTCTCCAAAATATTATTTTTAGATAAAATTCATTTACTTCGTAAATACAAAATATTAATATCTAGTTTCGATGTTATATAGAGTGAAACAGTTAAAAACACACACCCACATCTGCAAACATTAAACATCGCTTACAACCCCCAACAAGTGATGACCAAAAACAATAATACACAGACAAGTTTCAATTAAAGACTTATTATTGTTTATTATTAAAGAAAGGCAATCGTTCCCGCTTTTAAAAACAGTCTTATCTAGTTATACATTATTTTTCACAACAAAGCAAAACATTTTGCAATTTATTGTGTGTTATACACAATGTAGCTTGACTATTTATCGTTGAAGTATACTCCACCGTGATATTAGTGAAATACCCTCCAGCAAGGCGTTCAGCACCAGAATCTTACTCAATGCGCCTTTGATAATAGCTTTGTTAATATACATAGATTAGAGTGGAATTGGTGTTTTCGGATTTGACGCATTACAGCTACGTGGGACGTCACATCAGATTGTCTCCCCTTTCAGCGCTTGTTGCCTGAAGTATCAACTATACCTAAAGAAAATAAACGATGGCCGTCGTAAAATATAATGTGTTGTGAACCATGGCAGCTCATATTCTAGATGGCTGTTATCAGTCGTATTGTTCTATAGACAGTCCCTACAGGCATTCGTTAATGTTACTAGTTCCTAGCAGAACTAGAGAGTTGTAAACTTTGAACAGTTTTAAAATGATCTTTCAGACACATCCCCTTGTGACCTTGATAATACAGACAACAATATCTGAAATAGTTTTTCATTTTTCAAGTATAATCTAGTGTCTCAAACATTATTTGTATAGGCAGGTGGAATGGAAACAAGATAAAATTATTGAACAAAATCATAAAAAAAGATATGATCACATTTGTCTCCTGACTAGCTGTAGATGATGGTCACAGCATCACTGACCGTATCCTGTTGGTATTGGAAATAGATAAGGCGGCTAAACGCGAGACAGGGATCAATTCACCAAAACCTCAGACCATTCTAAAGATCAAACTAAGTGTTGAGTAAACTAGTTAGCTCATACTCCAGGTCAATAATCTATAACGACAGACAACTGGTCTTGTCAAGTGTTTATATGAGTGGACGCTGGTGTTGAAACTCCAAGCGACAAACTATAAGAGACCACATATTTGCTGATATTAAGAACAACTTAGTTCAAGCAGTTTAACCATAATTGATCTATTGATCTCTAATTAGGCGAAGAGCTCGAGTGCTGGCGCACAGTTTGCCTTCCATTCATAAAACAGCTTATCATCAACACAATATCGACAAATACGTTTGGAACAAATATACCAAGCAATATTTTGTTGATAAACCAAAACACAATCAAATCCGCTGTCTGTTTTAGAGTTGATGATTTCATATTGGAATGTTCGCTACCTAGAATCCAGCCAATGGACCTTATAGTTTTGTAGACGGCTGGTTGACTGAGTGGTCTTCATGGGCGGTGAAACTACTGTCGATTTCATGGCTAACTCCGAGGTTCATGTGTGCGATTACCGGACTGGTCTCCGCCTGTACAAGTTCTGAAACACAATATGTTTAGTCAAAAATTGTGTTATCCCAGAATAACGAAAATACTGTTCCTTCACAATATTGTCTACATTACTGGACCAGGGTAAATTGTATACAAATGACCATGTTTCCGTGCTATTTCTAATAGCATACATAGAGTTTTATTCACATTAGTTTTTAGCTTGTTGTCTTGGCATCATTAATGGAGGTCTGCTAAAATGACATTTACTTTATTTTCAATCCCTAACACAGATCGCAGTAGTGTGTGGGTTGCTGTATCATCAGCAGACGCATCAACGTCAGTACCAACTGTATATGAATAGGCATGCCATTAATAAACAATAAGAAAATAAGTAGGGCAGTGTCGTTGAGAAAGAATTCTACGTGTCGGAATAAGCTAACTATAAACCAGTTTATATACCGAGTTAAATATGATCAGTTGGTGTTATTACCTCACCTTGGTTGTTAAAAATGGCCATGTCTTGGATTTACCTTGTCGGGTTCCGTCAAACAGAAGCTGAAACATGGGTTCTTCAATTTTTTGAAAAGTTTAAATAGCCCAATTGGCAAGATATGTTGTTTCATTAGTATATTGTAGCATTTACAGAACAACATACGTTATAACAGTACAAAAACATACACATAATTATCTTGTATTGTTTAGAATACATAACTTTTAGTTTTATATTGAAAACATGGACTAAACTAGACACTGCATATTATGCTACCTATCACATTGACTGTCGCCTCAATGTGATTGCAAGTGTCAAAAGGCTATTATGCCATAGTGCTATGTTATGTAATGTTATTGCTTATACGCTTCATATAGGCTCTTAACTAATCGACTGGAATATTGCAGTAATTGTCTTTCCAAGTGTATACAACATTGGTGGGATAAAAACCCCAAAGGGTTGTTTTATCCCATATCAAAAGATAATAACATTGGCGAAGGTGAACAGAAATGTAATTATCATGGAGAGAAATTGATGATAGTGAGTTTTAAATAACTGCATTGAATTGATAGATAGTGTGATATAGCCAGAAGTTTGTTGTTTTTACTCCAATAGTTAAGCGATGTATGTGTCCTCGACAAGTGGGAGTATAATGGGGACTTGGCTGTGTTGTTTGCTTTCCATTCTTATTAATACACACCTGAATACGGATGAGCCCGTATAAGGATCTAGCACACATTTACCTTCAAGTGGCAATACTTTATACCTAATAAATACAGGTAAGTTGAGATCTTGTCTTCCGGATTGGGTTATCACAAAGTTTTTGCAGGCATTTAGCTTATATTCATTGCCTTTACAAGACTACATTTAACACATAGTGTAGGGGACTGCGGGTCCTATAACAGTTTCTGGTCTAACTATTTAACCACAACATTTATTGACCGAAGCTCCAAGCTCCGTTTCGGTCTATCCCATGTTTTATGAAACTCATTTTTTCTTGAAACAAACCCCTTGTCAATTTATCAGTGGTTATAACATCTTTTTTAGCGGAGCCCTCAAAGCGTTTAACAATGACATTCCAATTTCTACTCTATCGATCTGGTGGCAATCTTTCATTTCTTTCTTTTCCCAGTCCAAGTTTTATTCGAGGCAGACTTATACTGGCGATATGGGATACGTTTGCTATTATTTGTTCCGCTGAATCTATTTGTCTAACTGCATCTTCTTCCATGCTTTTAATTGGCACAGTCATTTCCAGTAATCTAGTCCAAAAGCTTCTATGTAACACGACGAACAAGTGATATTTAGACTACGTCGTTGACTCTCTATCGTTCAGTAACTCTTCAACTCCTTGTTCCGGACTTTTGCTGGGGAATCGGTAGGCGAGTTATTAGCTTTCTTAAATTTCGCATTACAAAAACACCATATTGTCCAATTCATTATGTGCAATTTGGATACTGTGCACGATCAGATCACCTCTATACACCATGAATAATCAGTGGGTTGTGACCGATGGAGACATTCTGTTGTATCATCACCCATCTTCCATAACCGTAACTTAACAAACACGGCAAGTGCCTTATACTGCTTTATGACGTTGGCGATTTATCTATCTTCAATTGATCCTAGAATAGGGGAGCCATGGAAGTTTTTTGGTATAATGTAGCATGCAATTAATATACATATGCAATGCAATTTGATGATTATAATTCATAAATAGTTCCATTATCGTTGTAACAGTAAATGTAATGAATAATTTCTAGGCATTCTAAAAACAAAGCATGTGTATGTTATATCCATGAGTATCGGAGATCTTTCATTACATGTCGTTTGTTGACAATCTATATTTCTGTTACAAATTTACGGTTAATGTTTTATTTGTGCCTAAATACGTTGCTGTGCATGTTGACTCTTGTGAAAATGTTTTTGAATAGAAAAATAGATAGGGTTATTTGAAAGAAAGAATTAACCAACCATGCAACCGAAACTGGTTAACTGCCATAGATAATTCTTGGCAGTTTCTGCCTTTCGGTCAGCCGCTAAAAAATGAACTACCTAAACTAACACAATTGTGTGTCTCAGTGTTAAAATCAAATGTAGCAAAACCTCAATTTAATGATGCCACACTTCGTCAAACTGGCACACGAAGTACATATTTAATCACTCAGTAGTGGGCATAGTTTCCGGCGTTTATCGATACTTACCAACTGATATATAGTGTAGCGGGGTCACGTGGTCCGGAAGGTGGACCTATGGTGTCTAGAATCTAAAAGTTTTCTGTTGACAACACGGGCTGAGATTATAACTAGTTAAAATTTAGGTTATTGAGTAAATACAATTGCAGATGAAGTGTAACATCTTAAAAAGGATTTGTGTTTGCTCACCTTAGCCTCTCTACCTTTCTTATTTTAACAAAACCGAACATCTTCACATTTGATTACATTCTTAGGAAAATATGGTTCTAATGAAACTGTTTTAGGGTCTTCAGTCATGGCCCTGGTAGAACCCTTTATGGTTCATTACTCCCTTTTTTAATTATACCAAAGATCCGTTTTTGTCGCAATGGTTCCATATAGATGATTCAATCTTTCCTAAAGAACCGTTCTTGCCGTTATGGTTCCTTAACATGATTTCACCTTCTCTAAAGAACCCCCAAAAGAACCATTTTGTCTAAGAGTGTTTAGCATCAATTAGTATTAAAATTACAGAAAGAGACAGAGCGAAAGCAGGAATAATATATTGACTGGTGTTATAACTGTCTTGTATTAACGTATTATTTCAATGGCATGGTTAGAGACAGATAAAGACGGAATAGCTTAATGGTTTTGGTGTTGAAGCTGTCTTGTATTAACGTATTATTAAAATGACCTGGTTAGAGACAGAGATAAAGGCGGGGTAACACAATGGTTTGGTGTTGAAGCTGTCTTGTATTAACATATTATTAAAATGACCTGGTTAGAGACAGAGATAAGGCGAGATAACACATTGGTTTGGTGTTGAAGCTGTCTTTTATTAACGTATTTTTAAAATGACCTGGTTAGAGACA
>JAQQZZ010109913.1:0-15536 GCA_030265115.1 Mopalia vespertina | reverse complement strand
AAAACATCAGGATTTGTCAGAAAACATAAATTTGTTTCCCAGGAACCATACCTAGATCCTTAAAATAACTTTTAAAGTAGCCATATTATGGTCGAAATTATAGGTGATTTAGTACATTTAAGCATTGTTTTGGTTTTAATCTTTTTTTAAAAACCAACCAAAAAATTCTAAAGTATTATTTGTTTTATAGGGTTAATGTTTTAATTTTGTTGGGAACAAAATTATAGAATTGAATTTGACTTCTTTTGGCTATACTGTTGGCATACATTGCTGTTATTTAAGTGAAATACCCAAGAGCCTAGCATTAAAGGTTTCCCTCAGTTTTTCAATGGATGTAAGTATGGCAGAATGTCATATTAGTAAAATACTCTTCAGAACAAGGTAAAACCCCAATCGACAAAGTAACAAATATTGTATTGATGTACGTATTTAAATGATAGTTATCATTGCTTTTATATAAAAGCTCAAAGTGTAAGTAACACTCTGATTAAATTCTCTTCCTTTCTTTCAGGAGAGTACCAGTATTGAAAGTGAAAATATAAACAAAGTTACGACCACTGATGAATCATCACGGCAACGACATCAATCTGGCCCTCAGCAGCCGACGTCCACAACTCAGCCGGGTCTCTCGGTGCAAATTAAAAATGGCAATGTTAATATGTCGAGCCCAATGTCAAGCCATCAAAACAGCAGTAACATGTTCAAGAATTTATTCTCCGATTCTGGACAACAAGAACCGCATGCTTTATTCCAAGGTAAAACTTTTCAGAACCTAATGACGAAGCTTTGGGAACAAGCTGATACACCAGACACAGATTTTCAGCCAATTAGACAAAAGCGAAAACATTCGGTTGATGTTGATAGCACAGATGATATGGACACTGAGCCGACAACATCATCAGGTCCGCTTAGAAATCTGTCTAAGAGAAATGTGCTTTTGGCTAAGTTGTTAGCTAAGAAACCCCCACAAGAAACTGTGGTGAATACTAACATAACTGTGAATCCTACGGCAATGCCTCAAGTCAAGATGCAGAATACAAGCCCAAGCTTGCATAAACTGGTTCATGTCTTAGATAAGCTTGACAACGAGACAGAAATGGGACTAGATAATGTTCACAACCCCAGGGATAATCCTCGTACAAACCCTAATGTCCCGTTCCCCGGCAACACCACGTCCAGCAGACAAGGACATCAGCAACAACAACAACAACAACAAGGCCTTGGTAATCATGAGCGCTTTACACCAAACACGTCGTCTCAGGATTCTACTTCAGTGTTGCGGCAAGGCCTTGCTAGCCTTAGTAATGAACAGTTAATACGTTGCCAGCAGGAGCTGAATGGTCGACGTAGTATTGCTAATTCAGCTATGTCTGGTTCCTCAGGTATGGAAGTGGACACGTCAAGCACCAATACTCCAGACCAGGCCGATCCATTTCTTGCTCAGATACTGCAACAAGCTCAAGAACTTCATAACGATTTCAGTGCTGGAAATCTGAATAATGCTGTGTCAAGTAGTAGTGGTAGTGGGGGATTAGTCCCCTTGGACAATACTTTAGGAAGCATGATGGATGACTCCACTTTGCTTTCTCAATTAGATATGGTGTTAAAAGACTCCAATTTCTCCATGACTGAAATAGATAACTTACTAGGTGTTAACCAAAACAGTGCTGGCTACAGTTCCTCTGATATGTCCGAACAGATGGCTATCAGTGCTATACAAAAACAGTTAATGAGTGACAGTGTAACAAGCCCCTCCCCAAACACCATGACACGCCCTCCTTCCACGTCAGCAACAACTTCCATGACAACACAGGCCAGTCGATTATTAAACCCCAGTCATACATTTGCACTCCTACAACAACAACAACAACAACAGCAGCAGCAACAACAACAACAGCAACAACAGCACACATCAAACTCACAGTTATCCCCCATGGATTTACCATTCTCTCAGCCGATGTCGACACAGCAGGCGTCCGGAATGGCTCAGCCCCCTCCAGCACCTGGATTCGGTCAACAGGGACCGAGGCTACCTCAACCACAGGGTAAGTGAACAGTCATCAGGGAGTTGTTTCCCTTTGATATGAATGTTTAGAATGTCTAGTATTCATAAAGAATGGAGTTTCATTACTTTTCTCAAAAACCCAAATGCACATCATTGAATTGTTTCAAGCTGAAATGATTTCCCTCCAATTATGAAAATGCTAAAAATCAAGACATGGCAATACTTGAAAATTGTCAAAATATTCAACAACAGTTCAGATGAAATTTTGCAACTAGGGGGTATGTTTGAAAAGAATGAGCGGAAATTTTATGGGATAAAGAATTGTGTGACCATCTGTAGTGTGGTCGTGAGAAATCTGACATTTTTGCTTCTATGACATCCACATATGCAGTGTACATCTAAAACTGCTTATTTGCATTACAAATAAGCCTGTTGGAAAGTTCATTGACCAGAATTGCTGGTTCAAGTAACTTAAATTCAACAATGTCAAAGGTCATCACTTTACTATGGAGTACAATACTCAGGTACGGGTCATGGATAGGTACTGGTTAGAGGTCGCCCGTGCTGCATGGTTTTCATGGAAAATCATGCGAAATCCTACATCTGGTGAGACATTTTTAAAGAAAACAACAAATTTTTCAATTTAAAAAAAAAAAAGAAATTATGATAATTTTTTTATAAACCCCTCTCCAATACCTCTCCTATTTTTTCAACTTGCAAAAATATCTTAACCATAAATATTTTATTATCATTTAATTGAATTCAATGCGTTTTAAAACAAGGAAAACATTTTTTTGCACAATTTTTTTCATAAATTTTTATGATAAATTTTGATAATGAATTTTGGAACAGTTTGTGTACATGTAGCTGTTCCAAGAAAGGAATTAACCTACTGGAGTTTTTTTCTTCTGCATTTCCTGGAATTACTTAAACTTTGAAGGTCAGCATAATTTGAAATATTCTAAATTCCAGCAGAAACCTTCAATCTGGACCATGTACATGTATTTTGACAGTTGTTAGGTCCTCTGGCCTAGGGTGGTTTGTTTCATTCTGCAGCTAAGGACAGATTTTTCCATCCTCTGGCTAAGTTTGTTTTGATTTAGAAAAGTATAATTTTTTCTCACTTTTAAATTATCAGTTACCACACACTGGTAACCCATTAGCGATTGAATTGGATGTTTGTACACAGCTTTATTATGACAACCTATAGATTACATTTGTCAAGTTTCCCACAGTTTGGAATGTTTTGGGCATTTTGATTATGAAAAAGAAAGAAAAAAATGTATCCGGCCCCATATTCATAAATCTACATGTATTTAAACATTTCTTAAAGTTAAGTAAAATGTGACATAATTAAGCAGACATTTGATAAATTTCACTTATAATCTTTAATTTAGGATCATATAACGTAAAGCAAAATGAAATCTATGTATTTAAAATGATGTTTGAAAATTAGCTACGTTTTTCCTAACTTTGAGAAATACATGTACTTTAAGGCCTGTACCGATAGTCAGGGGTAAAATTTTGACTTTTCTTTTTTTTGCCTTTCCGAAATCTTCTTTTCATGATCTTGATAATGCAAAAAGCTTGACAAAAAATTAAGTATTTTAGAATGTTTTTTTTTAAATTTACATGTAAGTTGTAAAATATGTGCCTCAAAGATTATGTGTATCGCAGGGCGGAAGGGATTAACATGATTATCTCACCTGAACTGAGTACCTGCTGGCTATTACCACAAACTAATTAATAAAAGGCCAACAGATCAAATGCATGACCATTGGGGGTGTGTATTTGAACTCATCAGTAAACATGGAGAACAAATGTTTTATACAAACTAATAATGACCCCAGTAGGACTCCTACTGATAGCCATTAATAAAGGTGTGAACGAAATCATTGATGCCGACATCACTCAAATTTCAGAGTTAAAACGGTTAAAATTATGTATTAAAAAAATAAAAACAATAGACGAAACTCTATTTCGCCTTTGCATTCAATTAAAAAAAAACATGTTGTTTATTAAATTTATTGGGAGTAATTTAAAAACAATCTGGCTGTTTTCTCCGCTTCCATTTTTCTTGATTTTTATCATTTAAGTTGTTCATTTCTCGTAAACTATTTGTCAGTCTTTGAAATTTGGCCCATACAATCTTAAAGCCATTATCTAAAAACTGTGATGCAGTTTTTTAATATTGATTTTCCTTTTGAAGATATAAGCAAATACATTTTAAAGGGCGGATTTTTATATTTTACATATCAATTGTGCAAAACTAATTTGAATTTAGAAAAACCCTATTTCAGCTTTTTAGTTTAAATACTTGACTACAAAGACATGGAATTTTGAAGAAAAAATCGCCAACCACCTACATGTAAGACAGATAAGAGTTATAAACATACAGTAGGTCCATTGTTAACAAATTATTTTACGTTTTTGTTTATTTATGCCATTCTCAAATGAATTGAATCATAATAAAACATTATATTTAGAATCTTGAAGTTCTCCTATTTCTAAATATATGTGTTAATATAATCATCCTTTGGAAATCACCGCAAAAGCCAAGACAATATAAGGGTCGCATTTTTTACTCTTGACTAGCGGTAAAGTCCTTAAGAAGTATATTTGTGAATACAGTCTCAGGTTTCCATATATGATGCACAGGCCTGAACTGTAATATTTTCCGGCATAACCTAAAAATCGGTCCTCTAAAATTTTGTGAGGTAACCTAACATTTGCATTTTTCACTGGTTTGCTTATTTTTTAAATACATAAATGTGCATTACTGAAAAATAAAACAAAATTGCTTTAAAACACAAACCTCATTGATTATCGGATGACAAAATTTTTTCAAAATCAGTAGCAAAATTCAAATTTAGATGAAACTGCAAACAATTTGGGAAATCTATAAATAGGTCCTCCTAACTTAAGTTTGCATATTTGGGGAAACCCTGTTCTGACCGTTCTCCCCAACAGCACAGGCCTGATTCACAGTAAACATGTGTAGTGCGCTGAATACTGTACCTTGTTATCATGCCTTTTGTATTAAATAAATGGATGTACCTAAAGATTAAATGGTAAACCAATGATGTTGTCATTACAGCTCAGGGCAGTGCCTTAGGATCAGTCCCGGGCCGGCCTGGATTTGGGACCATGACACCGAATTCACGGGCAGTTCACGTACGGCATACATTACTTCTCCAACAGAAACATAAGCAGATGAGGGAACAAGAGAAGAGAGAAAGGATTAGACAACAACGACAACAACAGTTACTGCTCAGACAACAACAACAACAGGCTCAACAGTTTGGACAATTCCCTCAAAGATTCCAGCAGGTGATTTAGCGGCAATAATGCATTTTTTTCTTTCTTCATTCTTAAATGAAAAAAATGTTCCATTTCATGTTGACCTACATAACACATTTTCAAATTTTGAAGCACCTGGGGTTTTTTTTAACTATGGTTTATAGTAGAGCCCCCTTGTGACTTCCTGGTATGACAGTTATTGTGCTGGTTTATCCCAAAGTTCCCAGTCTCCGTTGAAAAGCTAGATAGTACTTGATGGTTACAAAATTAATTTATCTTAGTATTGATGTTGCCATGGAAACAGCAATGCTTAGAAGTACTTCCTTAATGATTTCCTTGAATACAAATGTTTTAACTGTTTTATTTTCATGTGTTTCTTAGAATTCGATTGGAATGGACACGAATAACAGTCCAGCCTTTCCGGAGAACTTAGGGGAATTAATGAAGAGTGGAAATGCTCCTAATGTTACTCTACAAGTAGGTCAATCAATTAATCAACCAATTAACAATTTAGCCAATCAATCAATACAACTAAGTGTCCAAAAATAAGCTGACAATTGGAGTCTCGGGAAATTGGCAAGGGAGGTAATTTTAGACGTACGAAGCAGTCCTCTGACGTCACAACATTCGTGTTAGTGGAGCTTTTAAATGACGTCAAACACATTTTTTCATTGTGACGGCACTAAAAAGTCTATGAATCTGGACCGTTTTGACGTCAGAGGACCGCCTGTAACGCCCCCTTTTTGACATTACGAGAGTCCCATTATATCCCAAGACTGCACCTATCATAAAAGAGAAGTTTTAATCCGTCGAGCCTTGTGTTATGTTTAGTGCCTCAACTTCTTTGTTTGGTTTGTTTGTTTGTTTGTATGTTTAACGTCGTACTCAAGGGCATTTCAATTGGTATTGATCCAAGTTATGTAATAATAATGTAGCGTTCCTGTACACCCTTGTGCTTTCAGAGCTGCTTTGATGTGACGGTACGACTTGAATATACACAATATATAACGTTCTTTTAAAGTCTTGTGACACCTGTCCACAATTGTATGTTTCTTCTCTTTTTAGAAAGAATGTTTCTTCTTAAACAAAATTGTATTTTCGTAAGTAGCGAGATTGGCTCTACGGGTTACCAAACTCTCCAATATTCGGGGCCTAGCGGTCCTGGCTTATATTTGGCTTCACACATAACTGCATCCACAGCCGACAGTACTGATGATGTCTCAATAAAAGCGAAATATTTAATAGAACTGATCGCCCAATTATTAGGCATGAACATAGGCCACTCCAATGCATAGCACGATCTGAAAATTGCAACTGACTTTCAGATCATGGAGGATTTGTTCGCAAAGAGGTGATGTTTAGTGTAGCTGGTATTATAAAACTCGTGTAACTATATAGCGAATATGAAATCGCAACTACATATAAAAAGAATAGGGCAGCATAAAAGTGTCTTCGATGATGGCGATTGAATTTTCTTTCCTAAAATCGCCCCGATGGCAAAGTTATATTACATTTATTAAAACTTTGTCAGTTACTTGCTGTGAGGTGAGTTGGACACAAACGCCTGTCGTTTAGTAGCCATACAGTAACAATGAAATGTCATAACCAATTGCAGATTTTTCTAGTTGTTTGACTAAAACAATCAAAATAAGTTGGTTAGAAAGAAATTTTCGGATAGTTTTTAAAACGCATAGACCTAGAGTAACCAAGGACAAGCGTTTGTGGGATTTGGAGGAGATGGCAGCAGTTTTTCGGAGAGAGGGTTTAATTTGGGTATAGATTCGAATTGAAAACACAGAATAATCATCAAAGTACAAATCTAATTATTTTAAACGTGAACTATTAGAATTCAGCACTACCAGAATATAGGATATAGATGCTCAGAGTTTTTAATTTATGTAACGGGTATTTCAAAGGTGAGAACGATTGCCATCATTTTATAATCAACATTTGTTTACGTCAATCTTGTCTTTGTGTTGTTATATTTCGGTCGTGACTTGATGGGAGTTGTACATGATGTAGAGTGTATGCAGATTCCAAATAATTTTAACAAGGCTTCCATGTATATAACATCAAAAACTGATTTCAATAATTGTTCATATACGAACAACATGAATAAGGTAAAAAAAAACAACTAAGGCTTCATGTTTTAAGGGCGCTTTTATAAAATTCGTCAATGTAGTTATGTTCCGAGCGCTGTTTTAGGTTGTTTTTGCTGCAATTTGGTTTTGTTGGGTTTTGTAGATTGTTGTTTTGTTTTTGTTTTTTGTTTTTTTGTGTTTTTTTGAATACAGGTTTACAAATTTGAAAAACGGTGAGCGGAGAGCAATGTCTTATTCCGATAGTGTAGATCAGCAAAAACAAGTTTTGTAAAAACCATTATAGACTAATGAACTCACCTTGAAGTATTTTTCCACATGTGCCAAATGTCTTAGCTCAGAAGCCAGTTCAAAGGCTGTAAGTATAGGGTCTTTACTGGAGAGGGACACGTGAGCCTCGCTGGCCAATCCACGGTAGGCATTTAATCGAGATATCGCCAGGCGAAGATGGTCAAACTCAGTCTTATTTTCGCACTCTTTACAGTGGCAATTAAACTTGTGTGGTCGGGGTATGGTCTCGCCACGCAACAACAACAACTGGACAATTTCGTACTGGTTTTTCTGAGAGGCTAAAATCAATGGTGTCAAGTCAGGAGAGAACTGTGACTCGTCCAGATCCAACGTGGTAAAAAAGCTATCCGTAGCACCAAACTTTCTTCTATCCCTTGTAAGATCCAGATACCTTTTGTGTTTTAGGATACATTCGGCAATTGGTACGTGCCCGGCGCTGATTGCCTGTAGGGCGGCCTCGTATATATGGTTGATACTTGATTTGTCCAACAATAGTTCTACAACCTAGAAAATAAAAGCGCCATTATAATTCCTACTAAAAGTTATAACTAAAAAAAGCTTCAGCAAGTCTACACAAAATACATGATTGTTTCCGCCAGAATATCGACCGTTTTGATATATTTTATAGTCTTCAAAGGACAAATTACACCAAGGTATCATTTTTTAGATTAAAATTGCTTATAAAATATCAAGTATTAATAATGAACATATTACCATAACCGTTTCGTTAAAACATCATCTAAATGTTGAAATATGTTTTTTAAACTCTGTTTCTCCAGCAGAATTAGCTGTATCGGGGTCTAGTTGCCATGAGAAAACCATAATTATGCTGCTGTAACTTACTTCTAAATGTTCATTTTTCACCGCTAACTTGAGAGCCGTCCGTCCAAGTATATCGATGCAGTCCACATTTATATCAGGGTTCTCAGATATTAAACGCCGCACCCCAGGGATATCACCAAACTCAGCGGAGTGAAGAAAATCTGTTTCCGCGCCGTTCAACTGTGGAAATAAATTGTTATTCAACACAAATTTCAAAAGAAACCTAGGCATAATGTAAATGTCAGTTTAAATCGCCTGGGTCTTTTGTGAGACGAGTCTGGCGTTCAGTTCATAAGTGAGGTAATTTTGTTATCAGCTTACGATCTGTATTATCAGTCATGCCTGGCTTAAAACACCTAGTCAATTTACTTGGCATTGGTAGCGAAACACACGTGTGTACTCAGTGACAACAAACATGGGCACAATTGTTTGTTGTTCACTATGCCGGGAATCCATTAGTAATTATTATCCCATTATCATTGCCATAAGAGAGCTAAACAAACTATTAAATTCATAATGGACTCGCCCTTGCCCAACAGCAATGATATAACCACAGACCGCTTGGTTAATATCTCAGCAAATCAGTGTATAATACTTCCGTAATAGACTTACAGATATTATAGATATATCCCAAAATAACGAAAATACTGTTATAGATATTCCAATAATAAATTATCATGATTAAAAGTGTGTTTATTTTTCCTTATGCTGTCGTTCCAGGAGAATGTTAGCTGACACATACGCGTTTGCAATTTAGACAGATATGTCGAATCTTTTGACTTTAATAGTAAGGGAGGTAATTTGATATCAGACACTTGCAGCTGGCCAAATTTGTGACAATCGGTGTAAACTTCACGTAAACAACGGCTGCGAAAAATATGTATGATTTGATTGACAGATGACTAGATGGATATAGATTATCATGCAAACCTCGTATTCATTCAGCTTTAAATGACCATTCTAAAATAGAATCGATTCTAATTCTTACGTCGAGACATTGACTCTAAGATACACCCGGGCCATCTTGTTCTCCTCTTTTTTTTTGTGGATCTGTGGCAAACTTTGCCCCCAAATATTGGCGGAAATTGATGCGCGATGACCTGACATGGCGTACGAGAATCTTAGTTTCGTCAACTATAGAAACTCTCGCGAGAATACGATTGTTTAAATGACGTCACAAACATTTATCCGTTGTGACCACATTCAAACCGAAGTGTGAACCGTTCTGATGTAATAGACCCGCCTGAAAAATTTCGAGATTCTCATTTTTCAACAAATTCAAATTATTTCTATTTTACAGGTGGACAATGTATTTTCCGCCTGTCAACTTGGTAAAAGGTGCTTAAAGTTTTCTATTGGGCACGATGCCAGGTGTCCCATGCATGGAAGTGGCGCCACATGGTGCCAAAATTAATCACCTATAATGAAATCTTATCAAAGTTATAAAAACATTCCAAGTGAAAAGGTGTGGCTTGGATTAACCTTGGCCTATGGCTGCCAACAAGTAGTGCCAATCGGTGGACGATTTGGTTTAAGTTCGTTGAAAATCATTAATTTGACTGTAACCAATGTTGATTTAAATGTGCTATGTGGCGAGATGTCGCACAGGATTGAGTTTGACGTAGGGCTGTTTACAGATGGGAGCCAAATGAGAAAGGGTTTCTGTGGTCGATTTCGTTGAAGTACATCGCTGTGTTACGAGTGAAATGCTCTTATACTCGGCGTTAAACACCAATCATTCTCGACCAATTGGGCTGGCTCGTGATTATAACGCAAAATACCCTTAACATGGCTTTTAACATCAAGCATCCAAGTAAAATGGCATAAATTCAGATACCTAGTCACACGACGGGACTCCAAATATGTACCGGCACATTGAGGGTTAAGATTTGGGCAAAAGGTGAATTGTAAATTTGTTCATGTTGAAGGCAGAGTGGGAACATGCAGCATGGCAACATTCTGAAGATGATCTTGCCTCTTCGTTGCCCGCTCTCAATCAACATAACCCTAAACTTGAACTTCAACTTACCATTAGTCTGGATAGTGTAGATTTACAAAGTTACAAAGAAAAAAAGCCGCAATGTAGATACATATAGTTTGGATTGTATTGTATTTTTTAAGGATGCCGATCTACTATTCCTCTACAACTCCACGCTGAATCTTTTCATCCTCGCCACACCTTCAAGTCAATTAATTTTTGACCTCTAAATAAAAAGGTTTTTAGGAATTGTAACACTGTCGCTATCTTCTACCAGTTTTGTTCTGTTCATTTTAAGGTGCTTATCCTAAGAACATATACAAGACAACTTTTTAGCCTAGTTTAATATGAAATCCTTAGACCACTGAACAGTTATAATTTAGGCCAAGGTCTAGAATCAGCCCTTATACAAAACACCTCAATCGCCGTGTAATGCTATTAGACAGGTCTTCAAAACGTATAAAGAATAGATGCAAGCAAGTCTCAAGCATACTAGATAAGGCATCCTTTGTTGGGCAACAAACTAGAAATTATTTTACTGAAAAAGAGAGTGTGAATTAAAAAATGTGGAATAGAAAACGTTTTCGAAACGACTTGTTACAAGGGTGGAAAGATGCAAGTCTGGTCTTTTGATACTTGCCTTTGCAAGATGACCACGAACGACAACCTGCTTGGACGCCATAGATCAAGCTGCAACAGGGATATAAGTTTCATACATGTGAAGTGAGATAGATTGTTTTATTTGGGTAAATCAGAAAGTATTCGTTTGGTTTGGTTTTTGGTGTTATTTTTCTGTGGAGGGGGATGCTTTGCGTCATTGATTTCAGTTGCATTCAGATTCGAAAAGGCAGATCTCGTTGTAATACATTTAGTACTGGCTCTATCATAACCAGCTTCCCATTCAAACCGCAATATATAAGTTTAACGCAAGATGACAATAATAACAAATATCTTCACTATAGAGCATTCAAAAACTCGTGTGCAATTTAATATGTCCATGCATTTAACACATGCTGTGAATATTTTATAAAAGGGATGGGGGACAATATGAGAGAAGAAAAAAGAAAGACCGCACCTTGCTGTAATTAATATGACTCTTTTAATAGTTTTAAAGTGTCAAGAAAATTTACAAATCACCCCCCTCCCCAACAAAACTTCATGAATATACGTGAAACTAACGAGACGTAATTATCTGAATTAGAGAATAAGTCTGATTTTTTACTATGAAACAATGCTATCCATATGATCTCTTAGTTAAAGTTATCATCCCTGAAGATTGTTTACGAAATAGACTTCCACGAAAAGAGAATAATAATTTGAAAGAAAGAATCATATTTTTGACAAATTTGTGCTATTTTTAGCTATGATTTTATAGTGTTACCAAATGATATGGTAACGGTGGCAGAGGTGTATAGTTTTTGGTCAAACTTGGCGGCGCCCACCGATTGGATGAAACCAGTTTTTAATTCAGTTTTCTCCTATCCGTCTACATTTCAGCTGATCACACAGCAGGCATCCATATGGTTGAATAACAACGTTTAGCACAAGCAAAACAAGCGAGATTTGTTTTCCCCTCTTTTAAAACACCCCTAAAACAATCTCGCTTTAAACGTTATAGTTCTGTTATAATGTCAGTGCGATCGCTAAATGATCACCGGTGGACCAACCTGTTTGTAACTGGCACTGGTAACCTAATTACTTACACCTGTGAAGACCGTTTATAATGTCATGAAGGCTGGCTATTGCTTGTAAAAACATCTTTACATCAGTCTTATTTTCAATAGTGTAATACACAAGAAGAGTAACAGCTATCACAGAAAAGCTTCCTTTCCAAGGGTGTAATGCCAAAGTACTGTAATTCCGAACACAGAAAGCCTCATTTTCAATAGTTGAATGCAAAAGTACTGTAATTCCGAACACAGAAAGCCTGATTTTCAAGAGTTGAATGCAAAAGTACTGTTATTCCGAACACAGAAAGCCTCATTTTCAATAGTTGAATGCAAAAGTACTGTTATTCCGAACACAGAAAGCCTGATTTTCAAGAGTTGAATGCAAACGTACTGTAATTCCGAACACAAAAAACCTCATTTTCAAGAGTTGAATGCAAAAGTACTGTAATTCCGAACACAGAAAACTTCATTTTCAAGGGTTGAATGCAAAAGTAGTGTTGTTCCGAACGCAGAAAGCTTCATTTTCAAGAGTGGATACACAAATGATGTAAGTTCGAACACAAAAAGCTTCATTTTCAAGAGTGCAATACACAAGTTATGTAATTCCGAACACGGAAAGCTTCATTAACAAGAGTGGAATACACAAGTTATGTAATCCCGAACACAAAAAGCATAATTTGCAAGAGTGGAATGCAAAAGTAGTGTTATTCCGAAAACAGAAAGCTTCATTTTCAGGAGTATACTATACAAGTAGTGCAATTTCGAACAGAAAAAGCTTCATTTTCAAGAGCGGAATGCAAAAGTAGTGTTCTCCCGAACACAGGAAGCCTCATTTTCAAGAGTGGATACACAAGTTATGTAATTCCGAACACAGAACGCTTCATTTTCAAGAGTGGATACACAAATTATGTAATTCCGAACACAGAGAGCTTCTTTTCCAAGAGTGGATACACAAATTATGTAATTCTGAACACAGAAAGCTTCATTTTCAAGCGTGTAATGCACAAGTAGTGCAAGCTTCATTCTCAATCATATGCACAAATGATGTAATTTCGAACACAGAAAGATTCATCATCAAGAGTGTAACAGAGAAGTAATTTAATTCCGAACACAGAACGCTTTATTGTGAAAAGTTTTATAATATAGGAGCAGCAAACTCACGGACACATATTAACTTCATAGCAAACATTTAAAAGTAACTTCCATAAAACAGCAATAAAACAAAATACTTGTATCAAACATGATCATTTATAGACAGAATATCATAACATAGATGAACAATACAATGGCTTTCAGATCATGATTAAAACTGGGGTTTTGTGTACGGATTCTTTAAATAGTAATTCAAACTAATTGTTTTGCTGGGGTCAGTTGCTCGAAAGATTATTTGTCGCTAACACCAGTGTAAATCGATAAAAGCGTATTGGATATATACCTTCAGCACAACGTGACGTCATCTAATAGAGGATTCAATTTAATAGCGCTTCGAGCAGCTGACCCCTGATCAATTACTTTAGTTTGTCAAATCCAAGAATCACCTTGCTTCAATTTTTATATTAGTGTTTTGGCTTTTGCGTTTTTTATGGAATTTACTTAGATATATCTGTATAACTATATATACTCATATTCATTTATTACTATACTCTCGGATATATGACAATAAAATGTCGAAACTTTGAGAGGTTTTCTGTATAATATACAAAACAATAATATTTTAAAGGAAAAAATATCATGTACTGTATAAGAGGATACCTCTTCGCTACAATTTTATTGTTGATTTGGCCAATTATTAAACTCCATCTGATACCAACATCAACATCCTGCTTTGGTCAAACATCGCTTGCTGTCTAACGCGTTCAGTACGTATACTTTTTAGAACAGTACTATTGTTATAACTGCAGGCTAATATTGGCATTTTAATGCTTCTATCCGCTGTTGGCTTTGTACAGAGCACAAGTTTTCATGTACAAGTTTAAGGTACTGTAGTCATTAGGTTTGTTTTTCTATCAGATGTATAGATTCTCAGCTCTAATCGATGCTCCTAGTCTATCGTCACTAATCATCAACATGTCCGGGAAGACACAGGAGATGCTGATACAAAAAGCCAGACATCTGTCATCAGTCTATGCCGGGGTGACACAAGTTGGAAAGAACAAAGGCCCTCTGATCTGTGTTCAGAGTGCTATTCTACTGTGATATTTCCGATTCGCTGCACACCTGATACATGGTTATTCCGCAGGAGAAACAACGGTCGACAACAGATCAATGTATCGAGAATGGAAGCTCGCTATATAAGAGGGCAGTCGACGGTTTAGCAGCGTCATATAACATGCTATTGGCCTCCATTACATCTCCAATAAAGCAACCTTTAACAATACACTGTTCTGATATACTCCATCAATTATGCATCCTTGCTTTGAAAGTTTTCTAATACCGTGGTCGCCGCTTTGTATTTGTTATCGCGGTTGAGCTTTATGCGCAATATAACTCTAACACGGTATGATTGCATGCTGCTGTCTAAACCAGAAATGTGCTGACAATCACAACAATGTCTAAACCATCCTTTCGTTGTCGATGGCACGGTAAAGATCCTCCTCAAGGATTAAACCATTCCTTCTCAAACTAATCCAAAATCTTGCTCCCATGATTATGATATTGTTATGTCACGTATTGCATCTAACATAATCTAGCCTATGACAAAACTGGAATGTAAATATCTGTATTATAAAATTTTGAATTTTCAATTGTCAAAATAAAAGTCGGATTAAAATATATTTTGTACAGTAATATACATAGAGGATGTTACACAGTGAAGTTTGAATACCATAAATAAGGCTCGAGTGAATGGTTAAAAGAGATAAACCGGTAAACGTGCATCGTCGAGTGAGTTATTCTTTCCACCACAGTTGATTCTTTCCACTGTGCAATATTCTATTTATCATTTATATCAACTATGAACTCATTACCATGATAGCTTTCCTGATCAGCTGGGATTATGGCAATAGCAGAACGGGACTGTCTACTTTGTTTGATTTTCCTATACGTCTAAACGTGATCAAACCATGATTTATCAATGTGGTATGTATTTAAATGAAATCAGATTTCGCCACTCTCCAAGATTAATATTCCTTATACGCTTTCCGATTAGATCGCCATATGCGTGATTCGGTTTTTGCTGGTGCACGACGCTGCTCAACAGCTTAGGGGGGGGCAAGGGGGGGCTAAATTGTTCGGAGGTGACATGTGGGCTGAGCCTCTCTGCTTTTAAGCAGTGCAGGCATTTTTAGGGTGGGTGGGGTATTCCTGTTAAAGAGGAACGTAGCCCCCCCCCCCGGGCATCCTTTTCACTTTTGGTTTTATTTCCACGGCCT
>JAQQZZ010109902.1:0-15537 GCA_030265115.1 Mopalia vespertina | reverse complement strand
GTAGCGATTTATATTCGCATTCTTATGGAAATTCTGTTGTTAATCACTGTCGAATGCGAATGGGCCTGAGTCATCTCCAAGCTCAATTAGCTAGCTATAACATTGTTCTCTGTGTGCATTTGGGTACGAAAACCCAACACACTATTTGTTATTTTGTCCGGCTTTTGCTGCCCTATGAAGAGATTTACTCACCACGGTTGTAAACATCTTAAGCCCAGGTATTAATTTTACTGTGTACATTTATTACCTAACCATTTGACGGATAATCTTTTGAAAGGTAGTAATGACCTGTCAGCTGATAATAATAGGTCTTTTTTTTATGCTGTATTTACATATATAGATAAAACTGGTAAATTTAATGTAATAATGTATTATGTGCTAGTTATCTGTGAAGAAGATTTTATACTTCTGGTAATCTTGTACAACTGCTATAGTATTGTAAAACAATTTCTTTGTCATCAAAGCTTGTATAACTTGTTCTATAGAGGAGACCACCTACAAGCCTCTTGACTGTGTGTAATCCTCTGGAAACAATAAAATATAAAGCAACATGATTGTTAAACATATTATTTGTCACCAAAGCTTGTATAACTTGTTCTATAGAGGAGACCACCTACTAGCCTCTTGACTGTGTGTAATCCTCTGGAAACAATAAACATTACAATTACAATGTTCAATATTTCGACACGTTTTGTGCGTCTGTACTGAACAGGATCGACAACTCTGGATGCAGGACTTGGACCGGTTGGTTGCCTTCTCAAGACACTGCTAAATTAAACCGTGTTTGTACAAGGTATTCATCATTCTAGATTCGGCCAGGCTAGGTGAGCCAACACTCCAGGAAATGCTGAATAAAGATTTGTACTGCCATAGCAGTTGACTTCAATGATAACCTAGTGGTATATGGACCTACGTGCATCCATCTAGAAATTTAGAATACGGCTATAAGGACAGCTTATCTTTACATGAAAGGGAAACTTAAAGAACTGTTTCAGCTAATTTCGGCTCTTTTACTCGACCAAATTCCTCTGAATTCTCGCGGAAAACTTGAATCACCACCAAATTCCCCTTAGTTGTTAGGCATCTGATTTGGATGCAGAGCGATGAAACTTGTACAGGACCGATACAGGTTAATGTCCCCATTTAATCAACTCAGTATTTTGTTAGGAGGTAAACATGCCTTTTTATGGGTAAAACATGGAAGTTACCGACCCTTATGCAGAAACGTCATCCGTATCCCATCTTCTGGTTTCCATGGCAACAGAATGATACATAATAATAGAATTACAGACGACGCGAACACGTTATAAATCATACCGCTTAATGGAGGGTTTTCAAATTTTGACACTAAACTACATTCCTATTGCAAATGGGATCATTCCAATAAAAAAAAATTGTCTGTCTGTCCGTCCGTATAGAGGGCGTCAACACGATAAAAACAATTCCACTTAACACTGGGTTATCAAATTTTGGAAACACATTGTTATTACACCAAACTACATTCCTATTTAAAATAGGGTCATTCCAATCAAATTTCTGGTTTCCATAGCAATGTGAACGGGAAAAACCATACCGCTTAACGCAGGGTTTTCAAATTTTGGAGACACATAAGTCTTACACTTAACTACATTCCTATTTAAAATTGGGTCACTCCAATTCAACTTTCTGGTTGGACAACCGTAAGATGGAACTATTTCGATGTTTAAAACGGAGTTGCAGTGGATATACTGACTGTTTTAGCTTGTTTCTCCTTAACGCCAACACAGACTTAAACACTTTACAAATACAACTTTACGCCTTACGTAATAAACAGTCTCAAGGAATCTGATTTGAACCCATGACTATCCCCACTCCTTTAAAGTTATATTTCTGCCAATCTTTTGTGTCACTCTAATTTATGATAGAGTACTTTCGATGGGGTTAAGTGAGTCAAACTCACCTCTTGTTAAAAGATCGATCGAGGCTACTTGACAATTTAAGGTCGCAATTGACATATGAAAAGCCCCATGCAGAAACCTCAGTGTATTTATCATTGTTGGACAGTTTTATTCGAACGCATGATATCTGGTATATAAGTGCAACAACTTGCAATTAAACAGTTACGCTTACTCTTACTCTGTATATCTAAATATGGCTTCATGTTTTGATAGAGTATAATGATTGATTAGAGTATAATGATTGATTAGAGTATAATGATTAGAGATACGGAACTGCTCCTATTCAATCATTTGGTCGTATTTGTTAGGTGTATACATCGTGTAAATATTTCTGTAGTTTCGATGTGAACAAAAAAGGAATTGGTTTAGAGTAACTTGATCAATGCTTTACCTTGTTAAAAGTTAAAAGGTATAAAGGGCGAGGTGACTATCGTATAGCCAGGTTACAAAACAATGCGGAATAGGATTGGCATCTGACACAGAAAATATTTTTATAAAAAAGATCTTATCCATTTTTTAAAAGTCAGAAAGATCGCGGGGATAGCTTGTTTTATTCTTTTGTGTCTCGGTTTTATTGGATTTGGTATATCTAATATGAAGTTGGGCCTTTTTGACGTTATTCCGTGCAACGGACGAGCGACAAAAATCGATTGTGCGAAAGTAAAATATGAGTTGCAGTGAGTAACAGTTTGTGAGCAAGCGGTGGTCGGGTCACGGTGATTTCGTCAGCTGCGTGTCAGAGTCACGAGAATGCATTCCTGTGTCGGGCCGTTAAATAAACACAGTTATTCACATACCCCTGTTTAGTCCTTTCAATATATGGCCTATATTCAGACTAAAGTGAATCAGCTTTTTATACAATCCAACACTCGAACTAATTTATCCATTTATCGAGATAAAAACTTAACATAATCACATACATTAATGGTTCATTTCTTTAACCATGTGCCATACAAATAGGAAAACATTAGCGAAACACCACGTGAGTCCTCAGTCCTGGTAAAGTATATGTATAAACAACAATGATGCGCCATATATACATTTTATAACATTTAATACAGTTTATACACTATAGACGTGAAACAATAAATAAACTGTGGTGTAGCCAATAAGCTTAAGGCCACACTATAATGTATTTATTGTCCGTTATCTCAAGGCTAAATCAATACACTTCAAAGTCCATAAGCCATACTACACTACAACGAATGGTATTTCAATAAAATTGAATTAGGCCATACTTTCTCAATTATAAGAATAATTTTTGTGTCGTTTAGAAAATGAATATTAACAGTATTTTCGTTATTTCGGAATTACACTTTCATAGTTTGAACGAGTTTTTAGTTAAGATAAATTGTGCAGGCTGCAGGATACTGGACCCTTAATCCGGTGCCTAATCATCTGCAGTATTTGTCACCTAGACCACCCAGCCTTGTGTTTTCACTGCTGGAATCTGTTCCTACTAAACAAATGTTTCCCCAAAACAACGGAATATCTTTTCAATCAGTTTTGACTTTGTTACCGCAGCTTTACCCGGTATTCAAAAGTCGATTTTATATTACATTTTTTAGCCATACAAATATACAAAAAAAATTTAGATATCAAATATATCTCTTAAACACATTCTAAAAATGACAATGACATATTTTATGATTTTTAATTTATGAAAAAAAATAACGAAATTTAACAATAATAGACATTTCATGATTACTTATGCACTAAAAGATAAATTGTTTTACCGTTAATGTTGTCAGCTTATTCGTGAATATGGTAGAGATGATAGAGCATTTAATGAATGCAAATCGAGTTTTTACGGATAAAGTAAAAAAAAAGTAAATTTCAAGTAACCCCAGGGAGACATCCACGTATGATGCTCTGACCTTACTCCTTTCCTACAGCCATCAGCCGAGGCTACAGTCATCATACAATGATGATACTCGGACCTTACTCTTATCATACAGTCACCAGCCTTGACTAGTCATCATCGACGTATGATGATCTGATCTTACTTCTATCCTACAATCACCAGCCGTGACTAGTCATCATCCACGTATGATGATCTGATCTTACTTCTATCCTACAATCACCAGCCGTGACTAGTCACCATCCACGTATGATGATCTGATCTTACTCCTATCCTACAGTCATCGGCCGTGGCTACAGTGTTCATCCACGTATGATGATCGGAACTTACTCCTATCCTATACAGTCACCAGCCGTGGCTACAATGATCATCCGCGTATGATGGTCGGAACTTACTCCTATCCTACAATCACCAGCCGTGGCTACAGTGTTCATCCACGTATGATGATCGGAACTTACTCCTATCCTACAATCACCAGCCGAGGCTACAATGATCATCCACGTATGATGATCTGACCTTACTCCTATCCTACAATCACCAGCCGTGACTACAATTATCATCCACGTATGATGATCGGAACTTACTCCTATCCTACAGTCATCAGCCGTGGCTACAATGATCATCCACGTATGGTGATTGGAACTTACTCCTATCCTACAATCACCAGCCGTGACTACAATTATCATCCACGTTTGATGCTCGGATCGGACTCCTATCCTACAGTCATCAGCCGTGGCTACAGTCATCATTCAAGGATGATAACCGGATGATGGCAGGAACATCTTCAGATGTTCAGTGTAAAATGATTGCCACTACAAGCACATCTATTTGATAATAATATGGACAAAAAAAGCTATGTAATAAAAATTCTGTGTCGACCCTACTCTCGCCACGGTCATCGGTCAATCATCCACGAATGATGGCTGGAGGGGTGAATCATGATTTTGCCAACATCCATGCCAGATTGATAGTTGGAACGTGGCTGTCACGTACTGGCTTTATATAGCTTACGAGGTTGAACTTTTGGTTTAATTGGTTTTACCAGAGAACTGATTTCCAAACTATATTACGAACTCAAAAGGAAAAAATAAAGTCTTGGACAAATTGCCCTATCACCTTATCACTTAGTTTCACAAATCTGCTATTAAGTTTAAAGGAGGATTCCTTGTTTTCCACGGACAGCCAATTCAGTGTTTAGGTCAAATATATAATGTGGCCTTTTATGCTGCATGTGTTGAAGTATAGCTACTGAGTTTGAAGGCTTCAAATCGTGTAATTGCCCATCAGCGAGACTGTAAGTAGGGTTCAAATCTTCAATTAGGTAGACGTACTGTCTTAATACAGGTTTAATGCCCCAATCAAATAAACTCTGTATCCTTTTATTAGGTTAAAATGCCTAAAAAGTGAAAGTTACAGGACCCCCTTCTAAAATTTCATGTCTATAGTCAGGGTGGGAGAGAGAAAAATGGCGGGTTAGCAACAGATACTTGGACCGTTTTTCTGTATTTTTAACAAGGCTAATGTGCGATTTCAAGTCTCGTTTGGCATATAAAATGTGTCCGAAAGTTGAGTATATCAAATATTATTGGACAGAACTTATAAAAGTTATAGAACCCATAATAGCCGGTAGATCAAAAAACTTGAAAGTACACAGGTACTCTTAACAAGGCTACAAGGTAGGATAAACTATTAGAGATACAGAACTCTTCATCTAGTTGAAGAATGATTTTACCGAAATAAGTTTATATTACAATTTTGTTCATCAGTTGGAAATAACTTTTTATGCCAAAGAAACCAGACGTAGCCTTATTTTGATTGTTCTCTTTGCAGATTTATAATATCCATGCGTGGTCCAGAATTAAGTTTATAACGGACTCAAAAATAGCATGTAATTGGCAAACACGAGCACTTGGAAGAGCTATTTATAAACCCATGTGTAAACACAAGTACACCTCAACGGAAGACTTCTATGAAAATAGCTGGATATCAGTTGTTTCAAAGATACAAGGTTAAACATTTGGCTTAATTGAACTTAAGTCAGCACTGATTTCCAAAGTAGATTGCACGAGCCTGTAGATGCACCCAAAGGGGGTAAAATAAAACCTAGGTCAAATTGCCCTATCAGTTAGTAGTTAACAAATCTGCTATTAGGTTATAATTAAGTCCGATTCTTTGTTTTTTACGGACAGCCAATTCTATATTGGTGTTGTATAAGTAAAATGTATGGTGAACTTTCTATGCCACATTTGTCACCGAAGAGAGCAACTAACTTTCTTATGTATACGTGCAGAATTCCTTTGTTGTATTGTTTATATTTCGAGAAACTTGAAACATTTTATTTGCTGGAAATATATAAATAAACATATGCACAAAAAATATTTTTAACAGCACCAACACTTAAGTGACTTCCATGGGGTGGGAAACTGGAAATCATAAATTAGCCATAACAACTTCGTGCGCATTGGATTAAAACCGGAAGGCGTCTTACCTCCTTGCCGTACGCCCCGCTTGCTCATAAACCAGTACCATTTTGAATGTATATATAGTGATATTCTCTGAAACGGCGTAAATTGTGCAGTCATAGCTAGACAAATTACAGCTGTATAAATACACCGGGACTATGCTATGATGTCATACATCTGTAGATACATGCAATTCCTTTTAAAGATACTAACAAAGTTCATTATTCTTAAATCAATATTTGTTTCCATCAAAGGTTGACCCACATTACACATTTTCAATTTGTTTAGCAGCTAGATTTTTCGTAACTGTCTAAAAGTAGGACGGTCTCGTGACTGCCTGGTATGCCTATTCACAACAGACATCTATTAAAACAGTCAAACACACAATTTAGTCAGACTATTTTTCGCTCTTAGGTAAAAAACGTGGGTGGAAAATAAAAGTATAAGCAGAAACAAATATATGTGGGTAACGTAAACAATAATATGTATAATTGCGTTTGAACAAAAAAAAAAGAAAGTTGTATTATGAGAAAGACTGTATATCAAGACTTTTTACAAGTATCACAAATTTATTCACTTTTCTTCAAAACTAGCACAATATAAAGTATGTCCTGTTCATAAAGTCTAAATATTAAGGTACCGTATCAGACAGTGTAATAAAATATATACACCATTGTGATATACAATTGACTTAAAAAACACTCATTCCGACTATGCCAAAAAGTATCTAAATCTCCCATTTATATTGTAAAAATACTCTAAATTAACATACCGATACATACCTAGGGAGTCGTGTTTAAGGACAATCAATTAAAAAACTGTCTAAACATATGCATTCTATCAGAAAATAACAATCCAATTAAATTACATACATATTTTGACAAATCAAGATTCGAAAACAAAAAAAATAGGAGACACTTTAATCAATTGTTACGTTATTAATCAGGGGTCAGGTGTTCGAAAGACGATTAACCGCTAACACCCAATAAAATCACTAATAGCGGATTCGAGATAGATCTTCAACATGGAGGGACGTCATCCACTTTAATAGCTGTTCGATTTATATAGTTAGTTCTTAACGACTCACCTTCACCCATTTTCTTGGTTTATATATTACGGCACCTCGAAAAATATGGATGGCGAGACGTTAATTAGAACTCGACAACATATTGACTATAGTCCCGTAACTGGACAATCTCACACAGCCAAGTTTTTAGATTATATTTTCTTAGTTTAACTATTCCTGTTGGAGATTCCAACACTCGTCTGGCTTCGAAATCGCCTTTTTTTTTTTCTTAGCCATTACCAAATTCGACACACAAATATAGGCCCTATCACAGACAAAATTACTTATGAATTTAAAATATAAACGATTCCACTTTACCGGTCGTTTTACCGGTGTACACTCAACTAATCAAGGAATGAAAGGATAAAACAGTTTTTAAAACTAAAAGACTGCTTGGAAGGAAAACGAGAGACGATAGACCTCACCAGAATGGGTTTTTACCTGGTGGAAGAAATTGTACAATAACGAAACAACTGTCGCTCATCTGGCAACAACATACTAAATAGACATAACAGATTTATGTAAAATGACAATACAATAAGGGATTAACCACACATTTAACACAACAGTCCATATTGATTGGTTGGGATTTAAATCATCATAGGCCTAGGTCACCGAGGGGCCCACTTAAGAGCAGTTCACTTATAACGACAGGGTTGTTACTTTGACAGGTGGAGAAAACACACCTCATAGATGTCACTGATTTTAAACAATGACAATACACAGGACAGCACACCTGTCCCAGTAAAACAAAGTGGACATATTTAATAACAGTCTGATTTATTACAACACATCGACTTGATGTTTATTGGCTCACAGAGCACAGGGACTCCAAGTAACAGTCACCATCTTTGAGACTTTATAGACATAGGTATATTAACTTGGTCAAATATGACACGTTTTTCTTCTTATTTGGTTCAAGAAGTGCAAACAATTTGTGTGAGTGTGTGCGCGTGGTAAATAAGTGTTATAAAGCATGGTGTCTCTACGCACGTGTAGTTGCAGAGGTACCACGTGTTCGGAGGGTGGGAGACACCGGTTCACCGAGGTATTACTCGGAGAAGAGCTTCGGATCATGTTGCTAGGGAACAGGAAGCTCTAACAACCACACCCTCCAAGTCATGTTAATCGGTGTTATGTTTCTGGCCCAAAGCATGTTTAACTTCCTAGAATGTTCAATTTTAAATTTGAGAGAACACTACAGTTCATGCTTATTCTTTAATACAAGGACAACGAATGAATATGAAAAAACGCTTTCTCCTTTGATTGATTGATTGATTGGTGTTTTACGCCATGCGTAAGGGAACATGTATTTCACTCATATGACGGCGGTGTATTCAAACAATAATGGACACTAGCACAACCAGGATGTGAAGCGTTTCCATATTGTTGGAAACTTAATTTTCCTCCAGTGCTAACTGCTAAGTTAAGACAGCATCGCTACTCTTCAAACAAACTGCCCTTTGCCCGAGGACCCTATGTACATGTAATCATATGAATAAGCACCAGAAAACAACTAAATATCACTCCCTGGATAGTCCTATTAATATTCAATTCCTACACGAGTTGCTTTCATTCAATCAAAACGGTTAAATGCCTCTGTGAAAATGGTCTGAATGAATACAAGCATAACCATCTGAAACACGTGGGACAAACAGATCACTACATTACTTCAGATAATATCTCAATTCCTAATTTGATTTTAATAAATGAAAGTTAAACTGTTCAGATCATTCACGAGACAAGGTACATGCACTTTGAGAAGTAACAAATATTTGAAGAAACTTATTCAATATTTTATATATTTAATTTTATTTAAGCTATTCCCTATTGAGGTTTTTTAAGGATTCCTCTAGAAACTAAAAACGAGTTTCACCTGGGATTACAATATATTGTAATCTCAGGTTTCACAAATCACAACACAACAGACATTCACTGTGACCAACAACCTAAAAATAAATTGACATGTTTATAGATACTAAAATATGCTATTATAGTGCAGTGAAAGAAAACAGTTACAAACAACAGATATATATGTTTGCTTTAAAATTAGAAGTAACAAAAACAAATCAAAATGGTTTTATTGGTATAGATACTGAAACATCCTGTAACTGTGTTGTGAAACAAAAAATTAAAACAATAGATATATGTTTGCTTTAAAATTAGAAGAAAAAAAACCAAAGTTGTAATATTGGTTGATACTGGAATGTCTGTTACTGTTGTGTGAATAAAAAAAAATGAAACAAAAGATCCATGTTTGCTTCAAAATTAGAAAATCAAAATCAAAATTGAAAAATTGATAGATACTGAAATATCCTGTTACTGTGGTGTGAAACAAAACAATTAAAACAATAGATACATGTTTGCTTTAAAATTAGAAGAAAAAAATCGAAATCAAAATATTAATAGATACTGAAATATGATATTATGGAGCTACGAAAAAAAAATTAAACCGGTAGATATTTTTTATTAGGTATTGGCTTTAAAATAACAAATGACATGCAATGCAATTAAGCAATGCTTTAATCTGCATCACAAATATTAAATTACATTGTTTGATGGACATAATGTTAATTTCAGCTTATTTTAATCAAATCACAAAATTCCACTATCAGTATCAGCAATTTTGAAAACTTTCCCAATACAAGTTAATAGCTAAAGACCAACTAGTTGCAAATATATATTTATAGAAGAAACCCTCTAATAATTGAAAGACTTTGTACTTCAGCACACAATAAAATACATAGATGAACAAAAACATAGATAACATATTATTAATATCCAGGGCATCCATATGTTTAACACATATTCCGTGAACATGGGTCCATACTGTTCAGTGATCATAACAATCTACAGTGTATAAGATATCTTTAAATGCATGGTTTTGATGCCACGATTTCATACAAATATGGCAATTTCAAGTTGGCCCACAACAAAATAATAGTGGATTGTTCCTTTGTTGTGATTATACATGTAAAGTTAACTCTAAATTAAGGTATCTCTACTGATATATTAGGACAACTATCTATACTTTGAATACAAATATTTTGTTTGTATATTATATAGATAGGGTTTTAACACAGTATTTAGGGCTATTTCACTCAAATGATGGCGTACCAGCCAAATCTGTAAAGGAAGTTACCCATGACAGAGTCATTGGTAACAAACAAAGACAAGACTGGACAATCACAGGTTGCAATACATAAGACCTCATAAACAGATCGGTTTCATGTGAACTCTGAGAGTGCCAGTCTAACAGGTAAAAATATTAAATTGGCCAATAAATTCACTGACACAGCTAAATCTGGTTGATGGCCCTTTCTTCTAAAAAAAACATGGATGCCAGAAGCCTCAATTAAAAGAGAATTATTGATAAAAATGGAAAACTTTGGACATGCACCATACTGCATTAAACACTCTTGATTACATGAGAACTATGCAAAAAACATTCAAGTAATTTGGCAAGAGAGTCTTTCTGCTTTTAGTACTTTTAGGCTATTCAGTACATTTATTACATATACATAATATGCAGTTATAGAATTTTATACATGTAGTTGCTGTGCAGCTGTGGCCTTATATTTATCAACATGAACATTGTACAATGTAGAACGAACAAACAAACCTGTGTTGGGACTAACAAATCATTATTTGCAATTTGTATCCCCAGGCTTGCAAATATTACGATTACATATGGATGGGTGTCAGATTTGTTCTGGGTTTGCACTCAGCATCCCTTCCACATGCAGGGTGAAGAAACTGGCCACAGATCATTGATGGGTACGTGTTCTTTGATTGACTAATGTTTAAAGCCACACTCAAGGATACAGAATTACCTAACATACAGTGATGATGCACTCCACATTTAAGAGACACACTAATACAATGATCAACTCTGAAGCATTTGTGCGGTGTTAGAAAATTGGGATTCCTCTTGTTCAGAATCAATGATGATGGTTTCAGAGAGAAACAATTTTAGGTAATTTGTAGTCAGGCACAGCACAGGAGTAAATAAACACAGTCTTTAAGTGTAGGAAGCTACAACAAATCTGTATCATGTTGCTCTGTGGCACCAGGGCACAGTAAGCTCTGTCTCAACACCAGCACTAACGGGGATAATCATTGATCTTGGTTTGATCACTGGTGGAGACACACATGTTTTTCTTTATCCACATTTGATTAATAAAATATATAGGAGCCTCATTTATATTTGACCTTTTAATTATTGTGATTTAAAAACAGAACAAAATAAAATACAGTTTCAATTCTCCTTAAAATTATCACATAACAGTATATTGCTTTTAATGCATTTTCAAGTGAATAGTTACTAATATACCTGAACACTATTCTGCCTCATTTGAGATAAGAGTTATCACTGGGTATGCCTGTGGACTGTATATTATAAGGCTCCACCTACAAGCCGTTTTTGGACGGATTTGAGATGTTTAGAATGAGCTTCAAGTCTCTCCACTCCTTCTAGTGACATTCCTCCACACAAAGAGACGTCAAGGGATTTGAGACGAAGGCAGTTCACACGGAGAAGTTCTAAAGAATGGTCAGTCAGTTTGTCACAGCTGGAGATATTCAGAGATGTTAACCTGGTTAAGTTCTCAGTAATGGCCTCTACACCTTTGTCTGTGATGTTATAGCACTGAGCCAAAGCAAGCTCTTCAATGCTGGGGTTATTCTTTGCAATGGCCTTCAAGCTTTGATCACTAAGACTGTGAATCATGCTTAAATGTAGGCTTCTTAGCTCCTTGAATTCAACAGCACGGATAACGCTGATGTCCGTCAGTTTGGAACAGGATGACAAATCCAAATTTGTGAGGCCAGAGATATTTTTTAAGCTGTAGATATTCTTATTGCCCTTAGTCAGTGTCTCCAATTCTTCCACAGAAAGTTTCTGATCAAGTTCACCGATGTACTGCGAGCGGAACATGGTGTTTATATTGTTCTTACGGGTACAGCGACATTTTCCATTCTCACCATGTTGTGAATGGTTGACATTGCTTTCAGTTCTAATCACTCCTAGGAGACCTAAATCTGTGATCTCTTTGCACCAAGCTAATCGCAAATATCGTAAGTACTTTAAGTTCTTAGCAATTGCCTGTACACTTATGTCAGTGATCGCAAAGCACGAACCTAAATCTAAGTGCTGTAGATGTGGCAAAGTTTTGCAGACACCCAAAACCACATCATTATCCATTGAAGTACAACAGTTTAAGTTCAGGTGGGTGAGAAGAGGGCGTGGTGAAATGCATAGACCTGTAGTTAAGGCCATGGGGCACAGCTGGTAACATTCTGAGAGATCAAGGCTGGTTAATGCAGGTAAGACATGGAGTTTCCTTACCGTCTCATCGGTGATCCGACGACATTTGTTTAATTTCAAGGTCACTAAGCGATGAAGATGCTGTTGAATGGCACCCACAGCTTCATCCGTGATATCAGGACAGCAGCTGAGGTCAAGAGATTTTAAACCATTCTGTATTTCACAGAGGACACCGATACCTTTTGTCCCAATATCCCGACAGCCTATTAGGATGAGCTCTTCTAACAGCAGGCCTTCCACAGATGCTATCTGGATCAGTGTTTCATTTATCAGAGATGTACGGCTTAAATCTAAAGATTTAAGTTGAACACTTTTCTCTTGGAACAGCTGTAGAATGTTTCTGAAGGTGAAGACACTTTTGCTTGCAAGGATGTCTGTTCCATCTGGGTAGTAAGCCTTGGAATTGAAAGTAATTTGGGCAGAGGCCAATGAAAGCTTCTCCACATTGGGGCAAACTGAGAGGATTCGATTAAAGGTGGCGTCAGACAGAAATCTGATGGAGGCAAGGTTCAGCACTTTGACCTTCTTAAGGGCATTTTGTAAAACTTTCACATCAGATTCTCTTTCCAGAATTTGACCACTCATAAAAAGGCAATTGCAAGAACTGAGATCCAAACTGACCAAGTTGTGACAATGAGAAACAAACGAAATAAAGCTGCTCTCTGTTATATCTACACCTTTAAGGGAGAGACTGGTTAGATTATCACACAAATGTTCGCATGATTTAAGCACAATAGAAGATGGGTGCATTGAGGAATCAATCTGACTGAGGATTAGATTTGGACTTTTTCTTCGACTCAGACTAGAATGTTCTTTGTCATTTGTTGATGATGTGAAAAACGTGATAACCATATCTCTCTGTAGTGAAGGGTCCAGGGAGGCCTCGTACCATAGTTTATTCACTAAACAGGCTTCTTTGCGATCAGACACACTCAAAAACTTCATTATATAGGAAATCACCTAAAACAAACACAGCACGTTGATTCATAGGCCTATATATATATATTGAATAAATGAAGAGAGAAAAATTTGTTTGCCTCCACCGGGATTCGATATATATTTTAATCTTCATTTATTAACTATATTTTAATCATTTTACCAAATTAAATCAACTACCAGTATTGTTTGTATAGGCCTGCTATATACGCTAAGACTAGCCTAAATAACAAAAATAAAGAAATAAAAGAAAAAACTTTTAACGTATTCATTTATACCTATAACCAAAAAGTGAATAAAATATGTCAGAAATTGCACACTGTCTTAATCAAGGCCTGTACATGTACTTGTGCAAATTCAACATTGTTAACTCTAGTTGAGTCCATGCTGTGAGTATACATCAATATCGTCACAATTTCCGCATAGTCCTGCTTAATACGTCAAGATATTCTTACATATAAACAAGAAAAGGAGGAAGATAATTCACAAATGGAAGTACTGCCCGAGGCCGTATCCTATTATGAACTTATCTATCTCCACATCAGCGATCGAAGGGCTATAGAGGTCTGTGCAGCTGCTGGGAAGTTACATAGAAACAGATGTGGGGAAACGTATTTTAGTCAGTCTAGGTACCTACCTCCATCGGAAGTTTAGACGCCATGGTGATGTTAAACAAATACAACGACACAATCCTGATGACAGTAACCACGTTCTCCCACAGCGGTATGTTATTTTCTGAACAAACTGCTTTCTGCTCGGCGTCAACTCGTCCAACTGTCAGCTGATCATGTGATCGACTGAAGGTGGCGCTGTAAGACGTTGTATAATCGGTCACATGACACCTTAAACTGTACTTTGGACAAAATGGTGTCGACATTGACAATCCCTAGGCGACTGCCGCTTCTTCTCGTTGCAGACAATGTACTGTTACCAGGCTCATCAATGCGCATTCCTGTCAGGACAATGCGAAAGTAATATACAAGTTCAGTTTTGGAAAATTTACTATTGTAAATACTCGGACAGATATTTGAGAGCATGTGTTTACTTTGTGCTTGTTAACCTAGATTGTTTTGTTCCACTTGACGTTTGTAATTTGACGTCTAGACGATCAACATTTGATATGTTTTCAATCAATCTAAATGCTCACTGTCCTCGTTTTCTGTTGCATGATTCCCCACACTATGAAACAAACAGAAAACTTAGAATGCGTATGCCAAACTTCCCCGTCCTTGAGAAATTTAAGAAATGATAAAATGTCATAATTATAAAGGAGAATAGGCCTTAATGTAGCTTAGCTAGGCTGTAGCCTAATAACTTAGACTAACATGTTACATACCTAGGTCTAATCTTATCTACATGTATTTAAAAAAACGTCCTTCGACTCCGAAAACCATTTTAAAAATCTAGACATGCTTCCTGTCTGATGTTAAAAGAAGCAGGAGTCCGTTGTGCAAGACCTCAGCCAAACTCATCCTCAACTGTGCTGCACAAGGGCTTAGGCAGACAACCGTCCACCCGTCCAAATGGACACCCAGTTATTTGAAAAGTGAAGCAAAATGACCATTTGGACACCATACTCTTGATTTCTGGCTAAGCCCTGACTGCATGAACACGCTTTGATGCAGAGTTCATACCATGTAGCCTTGTTTAGAGATAGAGAGTTATAGCGCACAAAATTGTGTAATTTCAAGTTTTTTTCTTCCGCCCGATTAGTATGCGTTCCATCCAATTATATTTGATATATACTTAACTTTCTGATACATTTTATATGCCAAATGAGACTTGATATCACACATTCGCCTTGTTAAAAATACAGAAACACAGTTCAAGTATCTGATGCTAACCCGCCATTTCTCCCTCATCCATCTTGACTAGCGGGTGGTTGGAGGGAGCTTCATGTTGCCCTGGTGCTCTCAGAGCTAAAGAGGAACAGGAAGCCGATCTGTTTG